>JADRCO010000372.1:0-35630 GCA_021464525.1 Rhizophagus sp. LPA8_4_AMF | reverse complement strand
AATAAAAAAAAAAAAAAAAAAAAAAAAAAAATAATTTGGGATTTTACTAGTTTCTTTTCCCATTTATTCATATTCAAAATAATGGATAATTATAATAATAAAAAATATTATTACGGTGGTAATGGGAATAAAAACGCGAGAAGATCCTCTCCAAACGGTTCTTATAAAAATCGTAATAGTTACAATGGTTCCAACGGTGGTAATAGTCGTTATCGTAATAATGGTTATAATGGTTATAATGGTTATAACAGTTATAATGGTGGTGGAAACGCAAGTGACAACAGTGATAGGAGTGACAGAAGTGACCGAAGTGACAGGAGTGATAAAAGAATTAAACCTCCTCGTGAATGGAAAAACTTTGCTGAAATAAAATTCAGAGTTAGTAATATTCACATTAAAGCTACTGTAACTGATATAATGGAGGCTTTTTCTGCTTATGGTAATGTTTATAGGGTGGAAATTTTGACCGAAGAAACTGATGACTCGGAATATCCTGAACGTCCAACTGGAACTGCTTATATCATATTCAAGTACGTATTTTTTTTTTATACATCTTTTTTTTATATTTATTCCCTTTCAATCCTTTCAATTATCTTTTACTTATCCTTTTAAAATTATTTATTTAATTAGACCTGTACCCACTTATCCTTTCTGGGATAATCCCGTACGCTTTCATGGAAGACCTTTACAGGTCGATTATCAAAAATATATTCATAGTTCTGATACTTTCATTGATTTTACTGATGGAAAACAAAAGTTAAAATTTCATTCCTTTCCTGCTGAAAGTTTAGAATTGGGTGATTATTTATTATCTGGTATATTTGTATCTGAGGCTAAATTTACTCAATCGGTAAAATTTTCTATAAATTATCAAAAACGAAAAATAATTGTGGAATTTGGTGTTAAGGAGTATCATGGAGAGATACATACCTTTAAGCTTGAAATCAATTTTAAGGATATAATCAATGAAATTTATTCTGAGCTTGACGCTTCTCAAAGAAGATCTCGTGGTTTTATTACTATAGAAAATAAATATCCCGCAAAATATTGGGCATTAGATAAGAATCAAAAATCAAAAGATAAATTTAATTGGTGTATTGATGATTCTTGGAAACGTATTACTGAAATTAGTACAAAAGAAGATAATGAAATGCCTCATTTTCATAAAAATAATGAACAACCTGGTAAATGGCTCGTCTTTAGAATAACTTTTGATTTGGATCAAATTGGTAAAAATTCTGCTGAAGGTCTTGTACGTTTTAAAGAATTAATTGAGAAGGCTAGTGAATATAATTTGGCTCCTAGAACTTCAAACATTAGTAATAGTCAATTAAAAATTGTTGGTGGAACTGGCTTACATAAACATTTTGTGAATCGTTCAATGTTAAACTTTGAAGTTAATTATATGGTCGAATGTAATATTTCTTTTAATTACCTTAATGAGTATAACCTTTGTGAAGAATTCTTTTATTTATTATCTCAACAACCTACTAGAGTCGCTCTTGATATCTTGGAAGGTATTTACTCAAGGAAGAAAAGGATCTATGATCCTTTATTATATTTACGTTCAGAATTGAACAATTCAAAACATAAAATGGAAAGTAAACCTAAAAATATACCATATTATTGTGGTATGGTGCGTAAAATTGTTGTAACTCCTACTACAAGTTATATTTTAATTCCAACCATAGAAACTTCTAATAGAGTGATCCGTTATTTTCGTGATAAGAAAGATCATTTTTTACGTGTCCAATTTGTAGATGAAGCTTTGGGTAAAGTTGGTTCATCTAATGGTAATTTTAGTGATACTTCTAACCTCGCTTTATATGATAGAGTTTATTATACTTTACATCATGGTATCACTATTGGTGATAGGCACTACGAATTCTTGGCTTTTTCTGCTAGTCAATTAAGAGATCATAGTTGTTGGTTTTTTTCACCAACTGGTAATTTAACTGCTGATAAGGTTAGAGATTGGATGGGTAATTTTTCAACAAATAAAAGCGTAGCAAAATATGCTGCTCGAATGGGTCAATGTTTTTCAAGTACTCGTGCTATTCAAAAGCTACCTATTGATGACATTAAAGAAATTCCTGATATAGTTAGAAATGGTTTCACTTTTTCTGATGGGGTAGGAAATATCTCTTTTTCATTAGCAAAGAAGATTGCTTATGAATTGGATTTAAAAACAATTCCAAGTGCATTTCAATTTAGAATGGCTGGGTATAAGGGTGTTTTATGTCAGTCACTTAATATAAGAGAAAATCAAATTCAAGTTCGTCCTAGTCAACATAAATTTGAATCACATCATAATGTGTTGGAAGTTATCAGAGGTTCTACGTTCATCTCAGCATATCTCAATCGTCAGGCGATTACATTATTGTCCGCGTTAGGAATTCCCGATGAAGTATTTATTGAATTAAAAGATTTACGAGTTAGGGAATTGGATAAAATGCTTGAAAGTGAACATACGGCGTTGGATGTTTTACAAAAGAACGTTGATGAATATGGAATTTCAATCTCACTTGCTGATCTTGTCAAAGCGGGTTTTTTAAGAAATAATGATCGTTATTTGATGAATTTGATTTCATTATTTCGTATCATGATGTTAAGAGATATTAAGAAAAAGGCAAAAATTCGCGTTGATAAAGGGGCATTCTTGCTAGGAGTTTTGGATGTTACCGAAACTTTACAAGAGAATCAAATTTATTGTTGTGTATCTGATCCATGTAACCCATCTAGTAGAAAGGTAATAACTGGAAGGTGTATTGTATTTCGAAATCCTTGCTTTCACCCAGGAGATATACGTATAGTTACAGCTGTAGATTGTAAGGCTTTAAGTCATTTAGTAGATGTAGTAGCATTCCCAGCAGTTGGTTATCGTGATATTCCTAGCGAATGTAGCGGTGGTGATTTAGATGGTGATGATTTCACGTATGTATCTTTTATTACTCATTGTTTAAAACTTAAGTATTTAAGTTATTGACAATTTTTTTTTTTTTTTTTAAAAAAAAATTTAATTTAGTGTAATATATGATGAACGTTTGATTCCTCCCAAAATGTATGAGCCTATGAATTATGAGGCTCAAAAACCAAGAATGGTTGAAAATGTAACGATGGAAGATATCAAAACATTTTTCGTAAAATATATCTTTTCTGACAAACTTGGTATGATCGCGAACGCTCATTTAGCAAAGGCAGATTTTTTCGAAGTTGGTGCATTACATGGGCAATGTAAACGTCTTGCACAATTACATTCTGATGCCGTAGATTTTCCTAAAACAGGAAGACCACCAGAATTTCCAGCGGAACTTCGTGCTAGTAAATTCCCAGATTTTATGGAAAAAGCTGATAAACAATCTTATGAATCTCAAAAAGTTCTTGGTATTTTATATCGTTCTATTAATGTATCAGAAGAGTATACCCCACAAACTAATTTAAATATAGAAAATTTTGATGAAAGATTATATGTTGAAGGATATGAAGAATTTTTGGATGATGCACGAAAATTAAAACGAGGGTACGATGCAGACATAAGAGGATTAATGAATCAATTTGGAATTATGACTGAAATTGAAGTAACTAGTGGATACATTGTGAATACTATTACAAAAGTTGATAAAAAGAAACCTCGCGATGTAACAAAATCTGTGATGGAAGCTTTAATTCCAATTAAACGACATTATAAAAAATTATTTGAACAAGAATTTTGCGTTGAAGGATCTAGTATTATTTTACCTGAGGTTCGTAGTAGAATGGAGTCTAAAGCTTATGCTTGGTATTATGTATCATACCATCCTTCTGAATTAGGTGATGATTCTTCTGAAAATATGATATCATTCCCTTGGGTTGCGCATGATATATTATGTGACATTGCTGTTAGAAATAATCATAAAGTTAAAGGTACTCGAAGAGTTTCCACGCCATCAAAGACTACTTTTTCAAACAAAAATTATAAACAAGATCCTTTTACTGGTTTGAATGAAAGCGCGATCCGATCAACTGATAATAATCAAAATGGATCTTACAATTTCATTAACAATCACAATGGATCTTACAATTTCATTAACAATCACAATGGAACTTATAATAATATTAATTCCACCAACAAACAAAATGGAATTTACAATAATATTAATCCCGTTAATAAGCAAAATGGAATTTATAACAATATTAATCCAATCAAACAAAATGGAGCGTCCATGGAACTAATGGATTTTTTAGGACCTGAAGACACTAGATCGAATATTTTTTCAAACGGAAATCAGAATCAAATTTATAATTATGATCAAGATCAAGATTTAATTTCAGGATTAAATGATACTTATGAAACTTCGTATCAAAATTCCATCGATAATGACCTGATGACCGACATAGAAAATTTGAAATTATCAATCAAAATCAAAAAAATATACTAAAAATTTTCAATTTGAGGTATTGGCACAAAAATCGGTTTACTTTTATTTTTAAAAATTAAAGATTTTTTTTATTTTCTTTTTAAAAAGGAAGTTTAACCACCCTTCTATATTATATAAAAAATCAATCAACTTTTTTTTTTAAAAAAAGTTATTTTAGTAATTCATTATTAGTACTTTGATATTCATAACATTTCATAATATTCTATTTTTTTTTGTATTATTTTCAATTTTATGAAAGTTATATTTTTTACATCACAATGAGTAGGAGTTAGGCTAGTTGGAATGAGTAGAATTAGGCTAGTTACGATGAGCAGAGCTAGGTTATCTAAAATGATGTAAAATTTTTAATAAAGAAATAAAAGAGAGATTTTTTTAAAAAATATTTTATATCTTATCAATTATAAAGTTCGCGATCAAATTTTTGTCGGAGTTTGACGTTAACGTAAGGGGTGGGTGATAATAGCTATACGTAAATTAATCTCCTGACTTATTATATTCATATGATTTCCCATATGAGTTTCCATTGGTCAGATCGTAATGCAAATTATCTTCATGATTGCGATTAGTGATGCCGTCAAGCGGATTGTGGCTATAGTTACGGCAAAAACCGTGTGAAACCCAATGTGCCGTGAGTTCCAAGATGTAACCTACCCATACATATAATTTTAATTATATATTTCAGGTTCAGATAATATTACTCATATGATGGTAATTAATTAATTACCTAGCTGAGTATAGCATGATTCAATAAAAGAAATTTGTCAAAAATTATATAAAATTTTTTGTTTTTTTTTTTGTAATTCTTAAAGTGATTATTGATAAATTGACGTAAATCTAAAGGAATTATACCTTTAGCAATATCAATTAACGTAAATTGATCGGATTTATACAAATTATCCTAAATGAACAGTAATGTATTGATATTAATATATTCGAATTGTAAAAATAAATTTTCAATATTTTCGTTAATACAGTTTAACAATATCTGTTTCGATTGTTGTATTAATATAAAAGTTTCTTCTAAATGTTGACTACATATCCAAACATGATTGAAATTTTCTTCTTTTATATTGTACATAAGATAAAATCTATTTTTATATACGGAAAAATAAGCTTTTTTACGATATTTTTGATTTCTATTTATTAATTTTAAAATTTTTCTAAATCTTTCATGTTTTGTATGTAATTTTAAAAAATTTTCGTAAATTTGATTCAATAGGAATATTTTTATAACATGTTATCCAAATTAGATTTTCACGGCGCAGCCGTGAAAATCATTGATTATATTACACAAAATGGCTAGTATTTAATGTTTTTGATATTGATATAAAATTATTATAATTTGATGTAAAAGTGAATATTGGTCCGAAGTTAATATTGAATAAAGAATAGATTCCGCATAAGTTTTTCTAATATTCTCGGTTATCCCATCTATATATATTATTGCCGTTTTCAAAATTCCGATTTTGCGAGGTTTGATATATGATTTTTCACATTGCAAAAGTGAATCACATTTTTACATGAATTTTTAATATTTTCATGTCAATTTTTTTTTGTGAATCATCAAATTCAAGACTTAAAAGTGTATCACGCAAAATTTTAGTATATGTTTCATATATAAATTCGGTCTTTTTCTACGTTGATATTACTTATTATAGTTATTTATATATAAAAATAAAGTGAATCACATTTTTATATGAATTTTTGATATTTTCGTGTCAAATGTTTTTTGTGAATCATCAAATTCAAGGCTTAAATGTGTATCATACAAAATTTCAGTATGTTTTATATAAAATTTAGATTTTTTCTCTGTTAATATTACTTATTATAATTATTTATATATAAAAATAAAGTGAATCACACTATATGTGAATTTTTAATCTTTTCGTATCAATTTTTTGTGTCATAAAATTCAAGAACGTAATAATTATGGTTAGTTTTTATCAAGAATTCAACTTCATTTTTATTACATGGCGTAAAGTTACACAAAATATTTGGTATAAATTGATGGTGAATTGCCGATCGTAACACTTTTTCATGAAACGCGTAATTTTCATACAATGTTAACTGAACCTCCAGACACAAGGGCATATATCATAGGCTTTTGTTACGTCAGAATTGTTTACATTGTGGTGCAGATTGCAATTATCAAACTTACAAATGTAAAAAAGAAAAGGCTCCATTAAATAAAAGAGGGAAAAAAGAAAGTTCTATGCTCAAACATATGAACCTAATTTGAACAAAAAATTCTTTAATCCATCACAAATAGATGAATTAAAATTCAGTAATAATTATTATGGGTGTGATACAAACTTTTCTAAGAAGTTTAACTATTCTACATGTACCAAATGTCACGCAAAATTTTGGAGATAAGGTAAACAGGATGCTCAAATAAATTCAAGTGCATCAACTCCAACAATTACTACTGACGAAGAAGATATAAATTCAACAGATGAAATAAAATTTATTGAGATAACTTTTAAATTAATAATTAAAGCAGCAGATTGGAGGTGCGATTTAAAAGAAATTTGGACAAGCTGATTCAAGAGCAATTTGAAGACCAGATAGTATTTAGAGGAGATTATAATGTTGCTTATAAACACGAAAAAGAAGTAGGATAAGAACTCAGTTAACTAAAATAAAGATTGGGAAATATTTTTAAAAGAAAATGAGCGTATTGTTTCACAAAAAAAGGTATTAGTTATCTTGATAACAATGAAAAGAAAATCAAAGAAAACTGGAATGAGGTAAATAAATTATTGCAATTTATTTATTTATTCATTATTAAATTTATTATTTAGTTATTTTTAATCAATATAATTATAGAGATTCCGATGATTTAATATTATGGAACTGAACTCCAAATGGTACTGTAAAGAAAAGAACATAACAGAAGCTGCTATGTAGAATGTAGATCTAACACGACATATTTCTTTAACAACTAATCATTTGTCAACTTGGTCTAGATGTATTGTAAGTTATTTATCTAATTATCAAATGTATGTAATATATTTATAATAATTTTGCTAAAATTTTTAATAAAAATTTATATAGCTACATAATACTGCTACTTTAGATGATCCTCCAACGTTACCTTTATTTAGCGCTGCTAAAAATGCAAAGAAATGCAACAACAATAATAATTCACAAAATATACAACAAAATATACCAGGTGCAACACAAGTATCAAATCAATTTTACCCACCAACGGGGGTTTTCTTACTTTATACTGGTATGTTCAATCAACCATATAATAATTTTCCGCCACCACAAACAAGTTTACCGCAACAAACTAATATTTCGATTTCTCTCCATCAATTTATGAATTTTTTGAAAATTTACAAGAAAATTATAATGAATGTAATTTTGTTGAAGTGAAAACTAAGTTTTTGCAGGAGGAAATGGATGTTTTAGATATTTTTAATCTCAATGATTGGGTTAGGAGTTAAACTTGGTATTAAATCTAAAATTATGAGAGAAGTTGAAAAGTATAGATAGTTCGTATATACAATTCACTTTTTTTTGCGAAATTTTTTGACAAAATACTTTAATTTTAAGGTTAATTCAACTATATTTTAAAATATTGCATCAGAGATACAATGACTTCTGAAAATATGAACGAGCCATATTAGGTGTAATTTGTGCACAAGCAATTGTTAGAGCAAAATAGGGACCAGAACATTCTTCTACATAGCTTCTATGTCTTTTTAACCAACTTTTGATTGATGAAAAGGCAGTTTCAATGGGTTTCAGATCTGGGGAGTATGGTGGAAGATAAATAATTTTATATCCAACTGATTCCACCAAGTTAACTAAATATTCATCATGATGAATTTGTACATTATCCATTATTAGAACACTATTATTTTGTGGAAATGCATTCATATTTGGAAACTAATAAATAATTATAATTAATTAATTGATAAGATTTCAAATTAAATTTTCCAAATTATAATATAAATGAAGAACTTACTACTTTGGAAAGAATAAAATTACGAAATCTTTCCTTATTGCAGCTGCCCTCTAATGCTGGAAGTATGGTATATCGTGTACCTCTAAGAAATACTACACTTTTAATAGCTGCTTGATTTCGCAGTGAATAACCATATTTACGACAAAAGGAGTGTTCATCTTTAGCACTCATCAATAAAAATCAGCTGCTCAGGTTGAAAATGCATTCCAATATTCATAATATAATGTCCGCGTAAAATCTCACTTCTTTCCTTTGCGGCTTTCTCTAGCTTAAAAATTATTAATGTAAAGTGATTATATGCTTCCTTCAAATACAACATGCCAAAAATTGTTCCTAATCATTATCACAGACCAAAAAATGAATGGTCATTTTCAAACAACTTGTCTCTCTTCTTCCATAAAGTGAAGGCCCACTCTAACGACATTTATAATAATCTAGCTGACGAGAAAGCTAAAAAAGGCCTTAATGTTCCTATTGTTCTCATTAACCCAAAATATATTCCAGTTGCCCTTATGACACCTACCTTTATGGGATTCTTTGGGCACTATAGATCGCAACATTAGAAAATTTACCAGTCAAATCGGCGACACCATCACATTCGATGGTTTCTTACATAATCAACGCTTACAAGACATGTTTTCTAACCATGATATAGACAGCATTAGTTGGACCCTTACTCAAGCTTGGTGTCATCACAACGAAACTGCTGATGTCTGTAGTACTACCAAATCTAAAACAGATTCTTTTAAACTGAAATGCATTAGTCCAAGTCCATATTCCTCTGTGGAACTGTCCGTTAAATGCCCTATCTGTCGTCTACACGACGACACCAATAATACTTCATTAGGTATATGTTCTACAATCGAAATTTCTCAAATTTTCAAATATTCGATTCCTCAACTCCGTACCTTAATCACCCCCACGCACATGAAAACAAAATGATACATTTTTTGGAACAAGTCATTAATAATTGTCCCCTATTCACTCCGATCCAAAACGCGTCTCACCCCGCCTACCTGATCATTCACAATTTCATTCCGCAAATCTTTGTGGAATTATTCACCAATATACTAATAAATTAGAAGTTACACGCTTTGTCAATGGTTAAAACACGTCGACGTCATGATGAAATGGGAACTGGCGCATAATATTACGATGAAGAGAAAGAAGAACTACCGTAAATATCATCATAAACGGCGTCCATGTCTGTTTGATGTAATAGCAGCTGTAGTGAATGTCCCATTAACAAAAGTTGAATGGTGGGTGACAATGCTTTTTTATTTGTTAAAATTTTGTATTTGTCTAAGTTCACTTAGATTTTTGTGAAACTATAAAAAGAATTAGCTATGGACAATTTTCGTAAACTAGAAGTAAAGAGCTAGCGAAGCAAGTGGTGTCGTCTAAATATTCCACTAGGAAAGGTTCATATGTAATCTGTGTATCATTTTCTGGATGAACAATATTTTGATGCGGTTGGTAAATGATGTGAATTAGGCAAAGAATTGATTTTGTGAAATAAGGGATCATAGTAAATATTCCAAAGTAGTGGCGATATCACTTCCCCTTGATCGATGCCTTGTAGAACTGAATATGGAGCCGAAAGACCAGACTGTAAAATAATTTGGTTAACCCTATTAGTGAATAAATTACATAGAAAATTCGTGATTTTCAAAGGAATTTTTAAACGTAACATAGCTGAACGAAGAATCACTCTATCGAGAGATCTTGTAAAAATAATCCGAATTTTTTGTTTACTTATTTAAACGCTTGTTCGATGAGATGTTGAATTACAAATAGAGGTTCCAGAGTTGATTGGCCCATAACCCAGCCCTATTGCTAGGTTACAATATCTCGTGCCTTGAAAGAATCTTATTAAATTATTTGTTGATAATATCTACAGGAATGTTATAGGTTTGGTGTTTGATAATTTGCAATTCCAATCGTATGGTTTTGGTATCAGGAATATCAAACTTCTTTCTTTCGGGATAATGAAGTGAGAAATATTTTTCAATCATTTAGCATAAATTCATTAGTTACATTATTCCACCAATTCTTTGTGTATTAGGATTATATGAATCTTGCCATTCTAAAGGTATGTCAGACAAATTTTGATAGGTATCCGTGTTATTAAAAGAAACGTACGTTTGACTTTCTTTATTATCTTCTTTATATATTGATCGATCCAGGATGATTCTTCTAGGCTTTCTTTGTTAAATTGAATTGATCATCTTTGTTTGATTAGATACCAAATTGTTATTCCTTTCATTAATGTAATGATCTATTTTTCATTAGGAAAGAGTTTCATTACATAAACCTTCAAGGTATGGTAAAGTTGTGTTACGAGGGTACGATTAGATTTGAGATTCTATTTGAATGTGTTCAGTTATTTTGATGGGTTTCTTGTGATATTAAGTCCAATGCTCCCAATATTTTACCCAAATATCCCTGAGGATTTGGGAAATAATTGTATCAGAATCATTTATCTTTAGTTCGAATCGAATGATAGTATTTCTAATATTAAAAAATTGTTTTGTTTGGTATAAAAAATTTACGTGATTATTTAATTGTCTAATGTGGAGAGGATAATTATGAAGGTGATTATTAGAACAATTTTTTCTTTGAAATGATATTTTCCTTAAACCTATTAAAGTGTGTTGAAAAATGTTTTAAGCGTGATTAAGATCTCCTATGTTGATAAATTTAAAATTCCTTTTAAATAAAGTTTTCGATTTATTCTTGAATTCGTTCCATAAATTTTCGTCTATTTTGTTATAATTTGGTGTATATTTTGTTTGGGTAATATTTTTTAAATTTGCTAGTAGCAATGGTTGGAAAAAGAAGCGATCAATAACTGTTTTGTGATCAGTATTAAAAAAGTTTTATGGAATAATTTGTGTTAGTATGTGGTTGGTTTGAAAATTGATAATCAATTCTATTTTTGATATGTGTTATATCAGGACCTGTACCCAAAGAATGAAATTTCGCTAAATCTAGGTTTACAAATAAAATCACCCATGACTAGACATTGAGTGTTATTTGATAAATTTGAAGTTAACTTGATCAATTCTTGTGTACAGTTTTTCTTATCGATGGAGTCAATGAATTTGTGTGTATGTGGTTGTAAACCTGTTTCTGTAATTCATAATTGTGTAGTGAAATAATGAATAAAATTTAATTGTTTGTTATGAATACCGCCTTGAATATTAATTACTCCTATTTTAAAATAATCTGATGAATTATTATCTTAATTCTGTACGATTATCTTTTCTAAAATTGGAAAACGTGATGCCTTTAATTGAATTACGCGGTCATGAAGAATTGGATTTAGAAAGAAAAACTCTTTCCGTTAATTTTTGGTGCAAATTTTTTCTCGGCTGTTCTATGCTTCATAACAGCTCTTCCAACCAAATATCATATAAAAGAGTTTTCGTTATTACACTTTGTTATACTTAACTATACTACAGTATAACACACTGCAAACACCATGCATTTTATAATAAAATTTTATTGTTGAGTCTTATGGTTTTTAGTTCGAAATTATACAATATAAAATTATAGGAACAACTCGTTGCTCGACTAGTTACCCTAGTTTTTTTTATCCTATTCACAATATTTTATTTTTTCCTCTATCAACATGAGCTTGACCACTTCAACCACAGACACTCCTAACGTCCCACACGCAACAAACAAGTTGACCTTTTACACTATAAACCTAGGAAAGCTTTCCCCATTACCTTCGAGTTTCGTTCAACTGTCCAGCCGGGCACAAGACAGGTGACACTCGAGGAATATTCACACTGTACAACAACAAGATCTCCAGATATTACCTTTTACGTTTACAACCAGATACATTTGATTCGTACGATTCTCGTTTTATGGTGATCACAAACAATGAGAATTTACGATCGATACACCAAAAACAGTATTTTTTCAGCTCGAAAAAACCCAATATTAGATACATCATTAGTAATTGTTTGAACTATGTCTTTTCTTTCAATCACCAATTTCCGAAAAGCGTAGTGGCTAAATATTTTCCTCGTTTAAAACAACTATTACTGGATAAAATTACGGATAGAATTAAAAAGTGCGACGATCGTAGACCGAACATCAACATAATTATATCAATTTTCATACGAAGATTACGTCATCTACTTAGGACTTTACGTTCTCTGTGATCATAATTATAGTTGCGGCAGCATTCGTTTTACCACGGTCACGTTGGGATGTTACCATCATTCCAAACACATACTAAATTCACTACACCAAAATTATTATGAATAAACACTTTCGAAAGTTGACCGCCCAAACTCGGTGCGTAACAAACCATTAGGCATAAACTACACGGTTACAATCAAGCGCTTCAACCCTAAAAAAGAAAAGAAATTTGAATTTTTAGATGAAGCATACATTTTTTTTAAAGAAACTAAAAATATCCAATTTGAAATAATGGCACAAATCGACAGATGGAACCGAGTATCTCGCTTCCACCTTGACAAACAATAAGATAATGATAATACATTTTCTCTTATTCTCCCGGAAAAAATTACATCCCCTGCACATCGCAATTCTGACGAGCGTATCATTATCAAAAATTCAACATTACCTTACAAATTTTTCAGCTACCTTCATCCTTCTCTTTCACCAGAACAAAAAACAGCAAAGGAACGTCGGAAAAACCGTCGCCGCCTAGCTCTTAAAGCAGCGCTCCGTAAAGCGGAACATCATGAAGAACGTGAACGGCGCAGATTAGAGGAAAAAATTCTCCTGAAGGAATTCAACGTAAACTAGAAAAAGGACAAGAAACCAAAGCTCGATATTTAGCACGTCGTGATAAAAGAGAAGCAAAAGAAAAAGAAAAAAAATAACTTCGTGAAGAAGATCGTCTTAGGCGAATAGAAGAAAAAAATGAAAAATTACGCGTACAAGAAGCTGAAAAAGTTAAAGATAATAATAAATAAAATCATCAATCGGATACTCTCTTAACAGACCAAGCTAGGTTGGAACAGAAACAAAACCTCCGCCAAATGGCAACATGAATTTGGATTCATCACCTTCAACATCAAGTTCGTTGAAATCACTTCCTCCCCGAACTACGTCACCTCACCTACTAACAAATATCAATACATTCACGTAAATGACATATATTCACAACAACAATCGAGATACGAATTTGAACTTAATTCACAAGCCCGCGCTACTCTTGATTCGTCTACTGAGATCAAGAAGAAAAAACCAAGACAACACATCTTCAACGATGAAAGCACACGGGTGTGCATCATACTTACCATCTCCCATACATGAATAACACACCTTTCATTAGGACAATACCATAGTTTTCTATTAAATGCACCATTCCGCCTATGACAGTATTTACAGGCGGCATTTTTTAATGTAAGATGAATACGGGATGGATAGTAATAATCGGGATAAATTCTTCCAGGATTCTTTGCTTCTTTCTGTATTCTATGGGCGGGTAACTGTAGTTACTAGGTTAAATAAAAGGCAGGAAGACTCACATTTGGCGGGGTTGGACGTATATAACCAGGGTTTAGTTTAAACTTGTATTTGTAATACCTGTAATGACTGAGTATGTTATATACCTGTTCTTGTCTGTATTATAAAAATAAAAATAAAAGAATTGAGTTTAGATACCAATCCTCAAGTTTAATATCACATGATGATATATTAGAAATTGGAGCCGTATTATTGAAACACAGACAAATTTTATTAGATATATTATTAAGGGACAGTGACAGTTCTTTTAATAGTGATCTACCTAATAGGATTGACTACTCATTGTTATTTAAAAACATTTGCGACTTTTGAGAGGATCCCACGGAATTATCGGTTTTATTTTACAATTATATACAGTAGGTAAAAATTACGTTCGCAAGTCTTTTTAGCCTTTTTAAAGTTCATCCAACCGTTTATTAATGATTTACATGAAGTTATGTGGAAACGCAGATTAGCTTAGTTCAAATCTTGAGAAAAAACATTAGGACATTACTAGACGCAAAAAGAAGTTTTATCACAAACTATATCGAAATACTTCGCGTAGACAATCTAAACGAAAGCATGATGATGAACCTCCACAATGCGTCGACATCATATTCGTATTAAATGGGTCTTATCTCCACCTTATGAACGTGATTCACCGCATTTTGATGTTAGAACTCATATAAGGTGGACTTCAAATTATTTAGTTGGTTTAATTATAGAGATTCTTTATTTTTTGATGATATGGACATTTTTGATTGGTTTTTTTATTCTTTCATTCTTAACAATTTTACTATTGGGTTGTATCATTTTTATTTTTATATATTTTTTTTTGTTTTTTTTAAGTGTGAGCCTTTAGGTTCCGGAGGGCTTTCTGGCAATTTTTTCTTTCTTTTTTCCACCTAAGTGAAGTTGTCTTTGGGTGACTTAATTTTTCAGATTCTTTCTGTACTACTTTTTGATCTTGTATAAAGTTCATTGTAGTCTCTACACTTCGAGATATAAAATAAACCGGTTCCCGTGATACATACACATGTAATATAACATATTTAATCGTTTGTATGTATAAAATAATAACCTAATTAAGATCACCAATATCACCAATATCTATCCCATACTTTTAATATTGACTCGTTCATATCTAACGCTATATTTGTCCATCTTTTAACACTATTGAAATGAATTCTTTTTTATGTGTTTCCCTGTTAACGATTCCGTTATATGTGACCTTTTGGCTGTCTTCTTCCATTTTATTACTTTTATATCATGTTTACTTCCCATTTTCTAACTTGTTTACAACGTACATTCAAGATATCTGTTCTTGTTGTAAGATATCTTAGTGTCTTTTGTGTTTTTTGAATATTCCCATATGTGTTTCTGAGTCCTAAAACACCATATGCATTTTTTATTCACATATACGCCTGGATATCGTTTATGAGGTTGGCTATTGTTGATAACCTTTCTAAAAAATTCTTGATCTTGTACACTGTTATATCATTGTCTTTGGAATATTCCAGTCCACTTTATCCACGTTGATTACAAATACTTCTAGGAATTCAAACGCAATTAATTCCGCTTTGTATTTATTTTGCTTGGTTCACTCCCTAATTATTTACCTATCTAAAAAATTTGACATGTTTTGCTGCTCGTTCTTCCTAATTTAACTAAACAGTCCGCTATTTTTCATTACCTTTGATTGCTTTATGCATATGAGATTTTACTTTCTCTAATTTTACTGTTATAACTAAATCATTTCCACATTTGGATTTTCTTTAATAATATTATTATAGGTATTAAAAGCCGTATTATTATCTGCTTTAATAATAATACTAGTATTTTTTTGCATAATAAGTAGAACCATTATAATCGCTAAAATTTCTAAGTCAATTATGTCCATATTATTTACGTTAAGTTTAGTTATAATTTTTTCGTCTGTGTCCAGTCTAATCCAACCTATTCCCTTAATATTACCTTTTATTGACGCGTCCTTATAATAAATATTGAAATCATTTAAATTTTCCGTTTCTTAACAACTTATTCTTCTTTACATACTATTACGTAATTCTTTTATCGATCGTTAAAAGAACTTTTTCCAACTGAATATAAAATCCTTCAAGTTCTTTATATTTTCTTCACATAACTCGAAAATTCTGAAAACTTCTCTTGCCTCATTTTTACAGCTGATTTCATAATATACGGGACACCTAGTCACATACTTAGTAAATGGTAAGTTTCAAGTTTTTCCAAATAAAGTCTATTTCCTTTGCACTTAGTACAGCAACTAATCAGTTTTTTGTAACATTCATTTATATAATTCGAAGTTACTATATTATTGTTCGGATTATTTATGTGTTTTAAAAATTTTATAAAGTATTTTGATAATAAAATACGTGAAATTTGCCATAATGAACGGTTTTCATTATAGAATTAGCGGTTCACTCTATAAAAATTTTTTAGAAAATTGATCACACGTCGGCAGTGTTCGAAATGACCTGGTCATTTTACCATTATCATATGATTTTAATTTTTTTTAAAATGTAGGTTATATTGCTAGCCAACATTAATCTAAAATGACTCGGGTCGTTTGCCATTTGTCATTTGAATTTCAAAGTCATTTGCCAAACTCTGGAAAAATGATCATTTATTGAAGTTTTTCCCAGAGAATTTAATAAAATAATTAACAGTTAATAAAAACGAATAATTTTTTTTTTTTACGTTGTTATTAGTTTTATTTGTGATTCCGGTTCGACGCTATTATTATTCTCTTTTTGACCCGCACTTTAACTATATGCAATTTTTTTTTTTAATAATAAAATTTATTATAAGTTGCGTGTAATTTCATAACTCTAATACTCCATATTTTTCATAATTATTATCAAATAATGCTACATTAGATGAATGTCAATTTTTCGTTGATCAAAAATTTTAATGTACGGATGATACTCTTAATGCAATATATTTATCATTTAGCACCTTTGGATTAAGATTTAATATTGTTAAATTAGTTCATATTAAATAAATTCTGAAAAATTTTTACCTCTCCTACGAAATTAAGTAAATGCACAATTTATTATGTTCTTATATATAGTTAATAAATTATATTTGTAAATTAAAAAAAAAACTTTGCCATTAAATGAATTATTTCCAATTTTATTGATGAAAAATCAAGGTAATAACGATTTCTGATTTTATTAAGTGATTAATAGAAAATCTTTCTGTATAAATAAAATAAGAAAGATTTTTTTTTACAAAAATTCAAAAAGATAAAAAAAGACGTTTAAGATTAGGATTAGGATAGGGGTAGGATTAGGATTAGGGTTGACTAGTTTAAAATGTAATTTGGTTTTCATTTAATTTGGTTTTCATTGATAAAATACTATTAAACTAGAAAACGGAAACCGTTATCAAGTCCGAAGCGCAGTTATCATCGTACATCATCATCACGTGCCTGACGGACAACAGAAACCGTATATAGTCCTTCATTGACTACATCACAAGGACAAGTGATGTTGTCTTTAGATAAATTTTTTTTATCGACAATTGAAAATAAACGTCTGAGAGTTTCTTCATCAACTGATTTGCTGTAAAAGACTGTAAAGGACAAATATATGTCTCTAATTTACTAACAATCTATAGACATACTGCATATTATTGTCTTTCGCTTCGCTCCGTACAATAAAAAGCATCATTGAAAGGCTGTATATATCAGCAGATCGAGAATATGGGCTACCTCTTAGAATTTCAGGTGCCATAAATGATACAACACCCATCATAAATATCAATTTTTTTAAAGAGGATTTTGTTGGTCTACATAGACCTAAATCACTGATAAAAATTTTCATCTCCATTTTTATACTCGTGAATCTAAATATTTCCATCGTGAACAATCACAATGGACAAGATCTTGTCTATGTATTTCATTACTTAAATCCGAAACATCACAGTGGACAAGATCTTGTCTATGTATTTCATTACATACTTAAACCCGAAAATAATATTACGCAATATATATAATTTTTCTTCCAGCTATTTTTATGTACTGTTGACAGATTTCTTTTTAGGTTACCCTTATTCGCGAAGTCCATTATTACTATATAGCCCAAAGAATAATTGGAATTTTTAGCAAAACCATGAAAATTCATAATTGTAGATGAGCCTAACATTTTTCATGGTATTTCAGCATAAGGCCAGACCAATTGTATTTCTGTTTAACAAAAGTTTTTATTGAAAAGAGGGGACGTGTGATAGAGGTGATTTTGCGTAGGAGGAGGAGGAGGAGGGAGTGGTGGTTTTGAAGTAGGTGTAGTAGGAGGAGGTGATGTGGGTGGTGGAGAAGGTGGTTATGAAGTAGGTGTAAGGTGTAGTAGGGGAAGGTGGTGGTAGGGTTATGGAAAGTGGTTTGAAGTAGGTGTAGTAGTAGTATTTTTAAAAAAATTGATAAATTCTTGAGGGGGGGGGGGGGGAGATTTTGTTAATCAGAAAATCAAATTGGTCCGAAATGAATTATAATTAAAAAATTCATTTAAATTCTCTTTTGTATTGTTGTGATATTGCGGCATTTCAGGTCCACTTCTACATCTCCATGTCCTATTAGCTCGTTGGTAGCTCTATATATATATTGCCAAACCCTCTCTTATCGAGATATTTAACATTTTTAAATTCGTTATTTTAATTTTTTTTCTGAAATAAGTTTATCCAAATTGCGCTCCCACTATTCACTTTTAATTATAATGTATCACGGTTATATACAGTATTGTAAACATATCATGGCAGAGAAGCACACCATATTCGAACGGAATAACTGAAATCTTTTCACTAAGGCATCTTTGGCAGCAGCTAATAGTGGAGCTTGAGAATCATAATAGCCCGCCCTTTAAAGCTCAAAATTTAAAGTGCTGATGACAACATCAGTTCCTTTAAGAAACCAGCGATTTAGCTTTCACGTTTTCAAGAAACTTCACTTTATATAATCCATTAAATAAAAGTGCCTCAGCGATAATATAACCCGTACCTCCAGCCATAGTTAGTTTGAATTGTAAGTTACTATAGTGGACGAATTTTTTTTTTTATAGTGAGAGAAATTGGATTAAGTGGCTTTTTTTTTATTGAGATTTTATCAGTATTTGATAAGTTCCTTTCCGTCAAAATCCACCCTATTTATATATTTATAAATCAAATGTTTATATTTTGTTTATGATCATGTGTATCCTATATACCCTATAGATTCTTTGTCAAATAAATTACCAAAACCAATCCTGATTGTTCATGCGAAATTTCGTAATCAATTAATAAGAAAAAGATAACTATTATACCATATAGAGATAACAAAATATCATTGTGCGGATCAGAATATTCAGAATATTCCGTGACAATGAAACATTATCCTTAACGAAATTTTTTTTTTATTTGGCATACACCATACTTTATTGGCTATTTGTTGATTGAATATACATAAGCATACGTACATACGTTTTGTTTACATCCTAAATTCTTTTTTTTTCACGAAATAAAATCGGAAGCGAATCGGAAGCGAAAAAATATCAAAAATATCTTTTTTGAGAATAATTTGTCCAAATTTGTTGAATTTATTGTGTAAAAAATTTCTAAAAAAAGAGACTAGATTCCAAATCTAGAACGCCAACATGCATAGTAGGAGCAACCCAATTATAGTATGCATTTTTTTAGTTAATAGTACTGTTTCATTTAATTGTTGAAATATATTATTATATGCGACATGTTTCCTTTGTATGCACATGTTTAAACGTATGTTAAACAAATTTTTAATCGCTTTTATGATTTTTCCTTTTATAGTTTATTATTCGTAAGAATTGCATATAGTACTACTTTATAAAATCAGATTATTGTTCTATTTACATTCTTTTATTCTTTTTGGAGTGAGCTGGGTCCTGTATATTTAAGATCTGCAAACTTTAAGATCGCTATTGTATTCTACTTTTAGCAGTCCGTATTTTTTTTTAGAATTATATTATTCGTTTTTTTTTTTTGAAAAATGTATATTACTTTCTTAAAAAAAAAAGAACTCTGATAATTAATATACATAAATTTTGTTTATATATCCTTACAATCTTATCTGAAATATCTCACTTAATAGTTTTTCTTGTATAATGAATAAAAAAAAAAGAAATGCTTTGCTTTTTTACCTATAATAAGCATTTCAGTAATCTGTATACACTCCGAAATACTTCTTTTTTTGGTAAGGTTTATTGGTTAATAATTTCTTCATATGTTCAAAACTTATAATATGAAAATGGCTTACTAATTTCCTTTGTTCTCAAATTTAATTAAGAAATTCGTTGAGATACCAAATACAGTAGTATGATAATGGGATCTCTGATCGACATTTTTTTTTTGGCTGTTTATTACACATACATGGCGTAGTGCATTAAAATAATGAAACCATCAAAGAATTAATTGTTTTTGGATAAATATTTCGGAGTTCCGTATTTTTTTTCTCTTTTCTAATGAGTGCAGTAGATGATGGCGCTTTCTTTTTTACAAATTATGTGCTACTATTCTAATTATTTTTGGATAAATATTTCGGAGTTCTTTTTTTTTGCTCTTTTCTATCGGGCGCAGTAGATGAAACTTATTTGTTTGATTTGTTTCGCATATTTCGATAGGTTGAAAAAGATTTTTCCAATGAAAATTTTTTGTAGTTGACTGAATGCTAGTGGTGAAAAAGGGTTATAGATACTAAGATAAAATGTCAAATTGTAAAAATTTAGATATTAAAATTTAAAGGTCAAAAGTATACACTAACTTTTTATTAATTAACGCTTGCGCAATTATATTATTATGCAAGAAATTGCTTTCGATGATGTTACTTTAATCGGCGACACAGCCAAAGATTGTACAGTCAAAACTCTTGGTTTTCGCTAAAACTATAATAAAATCATGTGTTATGATGTCAAATTTTATTTTCCCCAGCGTAACCATGTTTTTTTAATCATATAATCATATAATCATAAATTGTAAAATACACAATAATGAGTTCTGATAAAAGTATAAACTTACTGTATATAGAAGAATAAGCAAAAATAAAATCATTTCGATCATTTTGATCATATCATTAAACATTAACGTTAAAGAATCCAAAATAAAAAATTTTGCGAAACCATTTTTGTGATGAAAAATATCGTTCATGTGTCGCAATCACCGCTGTTGACGCAGTTGATTGACATCGGTATGCACTTCATAAATTGGGTACGTTATACAACTTGACCAATATTAATTGGCATGAATAAATTTTACACTACCCAAATATGTAAAACAAGGGTAATTAAAATATTTAAATTCGCAACGACGCAACGCCGAATAAAAAAAATCATTATTTTTTTTTTTCCTCGAAAAATCGAAAAATAATGTCTAGTCAATTTCCCACAGAATGTCTTGAAAATATATTTGAATATTTAGAAGATGATAAACCTACTTTATATTAATGCTTGTTGGTTAATCGTCTTTATTGTAAAGTTGCAGTTGAAATTTTATGGAGGGATATTTGGGTCTTTCAAAGTGATAATCATAAAGCATTATTATCAATTTTTAATACATTAATTACTTGTCTTACTAAAGAATCAAAGGAACGTTTACATAAGAATGGAATTAGATTTATTAATTATACAGCAGAAAAACATGCATTATTTAATTATCCATCATTTTGTAAAGTCGTTTCATTTTATAGAATCGAGCTAATGATTAATTGCACACTTGAAAATCAACAATTAATTATTTTAATACCTCTCTATGGCAAATGTTTATTAACAAAAGTAATATTGGAAATGTTTATGAATCAAAATTCATCAATAAAATTTTTGGATTATTGTTGTATTGATAATAGTAAGAAATTTATTTACTCAGTTGGAACAAAAATCTGTTTAAAGTATTTAAAAGATCTTGTAGAATTAATATGTGATACAAATGTTTATCCTGAATTTTTTAATCAACTATCACAAATATGCCATCACATACAATCATTAATTATAAACTTGTTTCATTCGGATAAGGATCATAAGATTATTATTCCAGATGGGTTAACACATTTAATTTCTTCACAAAATAATTTAAAAAGTTTAACATTAAATGGTTGTTGGGATGAAAATTTATTAGGAATATTGAAACCCTCGTTAGTTAAATCATCTTTAACAATGACAAAGATAGTATTATATTCATATAATGCTTCATTATCATTCTTATCTATGTTCAAAAATTTACAAGAAATTGAATTATGGATTAGAATAAGATTGGAAGATACTTTTGATAGTTTTGAAAGTCTTCAATTCGTTCATTTTCCACAATTGAAAGTTTTAAAATTTACTCTTCGTTTGCCAAAAATTGAATTTTTAACCAATTTTTTGGAAATTAATGGAAAAAATTTAACAGTATTTTTTATATATGATGGTGATAAATCAATAAATTTAGCAATATCTAAATTTTGTCCAAATCTCAAAAATTTGTTCTTAAATTTTATTGAAGATAATGAGGATGAATTAAATGCATTAAAAATGGTTTTAAGTAATTGTCAATATTTAGAAAGTATTTTAGTTCGAATTCATCATGTAACTTGTAAAAAATTATTTGGTATTTTGGGTGAATATTCATCAAAAAATTTTCATGAATTATATATCAAATTAAAATCGAAGTCAAATTGTATAGTATCATTAATAGAAGGATTAGATGAGTATTTTATTAATTGGAAAAAATTTAATAATCCACAAAATTTACTTTCATTATATATTTTGAGTAATTGTTTTGAAATTTATGATCCGAAAGTAACAATGATATTTGAAAATTATATGAAAATGGGAGTTATTAAGGAATATAATATTCAATAAATATCAGTATTTTAAATATACTGCATGTGTATTAAATAAAATTTGAATTAAATAAAATATTTTATTATCATTTTTGTTATTTGAATTTTGAGTGTTATTAAATGTTAAAATTATGAAATTAAGAATATTACTTGAACTCTTGAAGACTTGAATATTCAATTACATCAAAAGGTGTAAATCATATAAAAAGGTGAGGATTTTATTTAATGAATCCTTTATTCGCCTTGTGATTCTTGACATATCGACGGATTTGCTTAATCACATGTCAGCCGAACAGTGAGTTTTCCAATAAATTTATTATAGTCAAATGACATGTGATTACACAAATCCGCCGATATGACATTTGTCGCAGTATCGAACTGACGAAATATTAATGTATGAGATGGTGTGGAATATTATTAAAGTGAATTATAGAGGTAAGTGTGAATCGGAAATCCTCAACTTGTTTTATTTTTTTTTATCCTATTGCTAATCTCAAGATTTCTTATAAATTTGAAATCATTTCATCTCAGGGAAGTTTTCTTGCTTGTGGTAAATAATCTACTACATGGTGTAACTGATATAGATAGACAAAAATTCTGTAGATATAAGTGGTGTAATTCATTTCGGAATTCTATTGTAGAGAAAGATTATGGGTGAGAATCTTGTAGTTAGTAACAGATTTAGAAATAAATTATCTGTAAAAATTATTCTGAGAGCAAAGAAATAGCTTGATGCTGGAACTCGCCTTTAATGCCCTAGAATATGCGTAATCCCTCCCTCTTTGATAGCATCATATGTTTCTCTTGTTTCTCTAGCATTTTGCTATTTTTAAAAAAAATTATAAAGTTTCGCCAAGATCAACGATTCTTGTTTGACCATGGAATTTATTTCACTCCAGATATTGATGTTGTATCAATATGCTACTAAATTCAATCATGATGGTGATGATTATAGAATCGTGTTTCAAAATAGAGTTAATCTAAATAATTTAATTAGAATTCCAAAAGATGATACCGGAGTTGGTGAATATTGGATTTCGCCTGATGGTGCAGATTTATGTCCTTATGGTAGAGTTTAGAATCAGTTTGTAAAAAACGGTTTATATCCGGTTTATCGTTTGGACCCGAATTTAAATATAGCCAGGACTAGCCTATAAAATCGATGATAAGTTGAGATCAGCTAAACATAATTGATCAATCAATTTCAGCCAGATTAACTTAATAAAATTACGCTTGGTCACGATTTTAATACAAACCGGTTCCAAAAAACGAAACTGGTTCTAAACTCTACCTTATGGGTATCTGTATCAAGAAAGATAACTAATTAATGTTAATTTGTTTATTTTTAGTTTGTATATTATTCAATAAATTTATATTGACAATTCATATCAAATTAATCCTAATAATAATAATGATAAATAGTTCACTAAATACAGTACTCGCAAGTTGTAATCCATAATCTCGTGTATTATATGATAAACCTATTTTTTATTCAGTTCATATTTTCAACCTATTATATTTAAAGCATTTCCAATAATCATTTGTACTAGAATTGCGTTATTGGAAGCCAAGAGATTTTGTATTCGATTAATTTGGAAAAAATAAAAATTGTCATTTTATTTCTTTGTAATTAAAAGAAATTTTTTTTTTTTTTATCCTGGCGTTGCTTACATTTTGTCAAGTGATTGATTCATCAGTTGATTTTTGATAATATAAATAATTAAACAATTGAATAATTGAAACTTTCTTTATTAGGTTTCCTAACTTATATTTAATATCATTTAATAATATGATACTGTAAATAAAATCAATATTTAATAATTAAAAAAATGCATTAACTAAGAAATTACTAAAATAATTTATTGTTCTAGTCTTAGTGTCAAAATAAAATAGAGAATACATAATCATGATTTCAAATTTTCACTTAAATATTATGAATCTTTTGAAAAATTCGTTATTCATGAATAGTATAAATTAAAAATTGTTACTATCTAAATAAACAAATAAGAATTAATTTAAAAAATTGTGTAAGTTTATACATCTTTTTTTGTACATACTGTACCTGATGCATGACTTATCATAATACTACAATTCAAGGATTGATTTTTCTAGAATTTCAATCAATTTATTGATGGTAATCAAATAAATGATTTGATATATAAACTTTTTATATCCAATTGGGCATTTATAAATCCCATTAGCTCATCATTGATTTCTAAATCAAAATCCAATGATTTTGATAATTTCTGTAGTTTGATTTTTTTGATGAATTTTATCCTAGCATTTTTTTCATGAATTTCGACAAACTTACATAGCACTACGGGGTGCTTCAATAATTTCAGGACGTTCGCCTTTATATACAAAGTTGAAGATCATGGGCTTTACCATAAAATGGCGAAACTCCAGACGTAAATTTCCATATAATCATAGAGAAGCTGTATATACCGATAGCTGGAAATATTAGTATTATCTCTTAAAATTTCGTGTGCCATAAATGATATAATACCATTAATATCATCAACATTAAAAAATGATCTTATAGATCAAGTCCACTTTCATAAAATCTATTCTTATGACTTCGTCATGAAAATCATTAAGATTTACATGAATATCATTAAGTTCGACAATAATCTATAATTTTTGGTTCCAACTATTTATAACTATTTTATTAGCATTACCTTTGTTCGCACAGTCCACCACCATACTTTTTATATACAGTAATTGACCATCCTTCTATATTGCTGAATATACTGTTATTAGGGCATCTTTGCCTGCTCCTTCGTTCAATTCTTCAATTGATTTTAGATCAAGAGCTGACAAAAATTTGCTGTAATATTTAATTTCAACTTAAGTCTGAAACATACCCAGTAAGAAAGAATTTGGCATGGTTATATGGTATTGTATGTTTATAATTGAATTTTTTAAAAAAAAAATTTAAAAATTGCGGGAGTTTATGAGATTTTTAGTAGCTGAAAAGCTCTATCCTTTATGCCCCACTACTGAATATCATGATATGCCTCTTAGTGAAATTAATAAATGTATTGATAAGGTAGATAATTGAATTTATTAATTTGATTTTTTTTTAACTTAATGTTTAATTTTTTATTTGCCTTAGTTTTGAAAAAAATCCATCTTTTTCAGAAACTGTTAGTGATTGGGCTGAACGTGAGATGATCCATCAACATGATAATTATAAATGTAAGCTATATGTTCAATTTTTAAATTGATTAGCTGGATTGTTTAACAATGCTCTTTTTTAAACATGTAGGATCAACTCTTAATCTTAGTGATAAAACTCAAAAGACACTTAAGTCTCGTAAACCAATGGAAAAAGCAAAAAATTTAAGAAAAGAAAAGTGATTGAATCTAATGATTGAAATCAATGAAGAAGGGCAACAAACAAGCAGATCAACTTTATCAACAAAAAATTGTGGTAATTTTTAAATATTATATGAATTTTTTTTGTAAATTAATCAATGAATTATGAATTATATAATACTTTGAAATTATAATATTATTACTGCAGAACCATTATTGGGATTTAACAGCTCTTCATCACTTTTTTGTAGTATTACTCTATAAATTGCTTTCAATATGATATTATAATTATTAGTTAATTATTTGTTAAAAATCTATAAAATGCATTATAATTTATACTTACTTTGTGAAGGTTCATTATTAAGTTCTTCCAAACTTTTTATATTTAGCGCGAGAAACTAATCAAGAAGTTTCACAAGTTAAAGATCTTGGTAACAAGCATGAAGCAACACACAATAATTGAAAACGAAAAGAAACTTCTCAAGTAAAATGTTCTAGTCACAAGTGTAACGTAATATAACAAAAAGTGATGAAGAATGAGAAACTGATGAATATGAAGGTGATCAAGAGGCTCCTCAAGTAAAGCAATGTGGTCACAAGTGTAAAACAACACAAAAATCACATAATGATAAAAAGCAAGAAGAAATCCCTCAAGTAAGACATTCTAATCATAAGCGTAATATAACACAACAAAAAAATGATGATGATAAACAAAAATATGATAAGAAACAACATAAAAAATAATTTATTAATTATTTTAGAATAGTATATTATCAATATTTTATAGCAAAATTAATACATATTTAATATATTATGTTTATATAATTTACAAATATGTAAAAAAAAAAATCTAATAAATAATATACAAATTTGCTTTTGAATTCTAAATAAAAGTACTACATATTTATTACAAATTTTATATAAATGGATGCTTATAATTGTATTAAATTCATAATATTAATATATATTACATTTTTTGTATGAAAACTTGATAGAAACGTTTTACTGGGCATTCATTCCAACTTTAACAATTTGATCAAATTTAATCCCAGTATTAACTAGATCTAAAATCCTCATTGCATTTGTTTTCAGCCTGCACTCTGATCGTGAAATAATACCTTCCGGTGAGCAGATTATCTCTTTCAATTTTTCATTGTTTATTTGTTTTATTAGGATAAAATTTGTTCATTATCTGTCTAATATCATTATAAATGAATATCAGCATCATTCTATGGTAAAATTTGAATTTAATTGCTAATCCAATTGTCTTAATTTTTTTTAAGCCTGAAATATTTCACATGATCGATAGCTTCGATTCAATTGGTCAATTTATACATCACATGACCAAATAAATTTCATATAGATTGTTTTGTGTACCCACACCCATAAAATCGCAAATTTGAGTATTATCATTTTTTTACTCCGGACTCATAACGGCGGGTTCTTTATATGTTGAAAAGACCACTGTCATGCTCTTGCTTTAGCAGTTTCCAAATCAACAATTTTAATCTGGTCTGCCGAAATGATACTAAGTGAATCTGATAAATCATTCCTTTGCAAACTAGTTGAATCTGATGATTTATTATTAACTTCTAAATTTAACCTTTGGAGGTCAGCTCCATATTTAGTGAATTTATCCTCTTTTTTTTTATTATTCATTTCTTTTTATTACATTCTTGGCTATGTTCCTTTTCACTTACATCAGTATATCTTTGATTGAATTTTATAGATTAATAAAAATTAATAGTTAGAGAAATCATCCATAAATCAAGTGAGAGTATGTAAAAATATATGATTTACTGGTAGATTAATTTTGTTTCTATCTTCATTAACATCTTTAACTACTTCTTCCTTTTCTTTATACTTTGATTTTTCATTGTTAGAGGGAATAATCAAGGATTTAAAGTATAGGAAACTGGTGATTCAGAAGAATGTGGTGATAAAATTGCAGGACTTTCTATATTGGTTTTCATCATAACCTGTTTGCTTTTTCAATCCATGAATCAATTATGGAATGAAAACTTTTCATTTTAACCCAATTTTTATATATTGACAGAATTTTTAAAGCCCACTGCAAATCTTCTAATTTTGTTGATTGTTTTATATCATCATCAGATCCAAGTTTTTTATGGCATATATGATTTAGTGCTTCCCAGATTTTCACTTGGATCAGTATCAAAATTTTGAATCATTGATCATAAATCATCTGTTAAAAATTCACTTGAATTGAGTATCGAGGCATTGTAAATGATTGATGATGAATCATTTTCTTATTTATATTTGATGGCATTGCTGCTTTAGATTAAAGTCAAAAAGTTAATTAGTTTATTTATATATTAATTGAAGAATATCAGAATTTTAATTTAAAAACAATCAATACCTGTATATCATTCGTATTATAACTGATCTCACTCAAACTGGATGTTTAGAAAATGTTAATGATAAATCATCAACTTCACATTGATTTTCAACCATAGCCAATTTTGACTAAAATTAAAAAGATAAATTAACATATTAACCCACAAAAATTTATTCAAGAATATAATTCAATTGTAAAATATTTAAAATATTTGTAAAGTAGCATTTTCCAACTCAAGACATGAAAGTTTCTCCTAATATATATATAAAAGTGATAATAATTATTATTATGTTAAATCAAAATAAAAAACTATAATTAACTTACCTCTAAGCATTTTTTTTCATTTGTCTCATCTTTAGTATATTCTTCATTTAAGTTTACCATTAGCCTATCAGTATGTTTTCCATAATTAAGTACTCCTGTATTTCCAAATTATTATTTTAAAAAAAATAAAAATAAAAAAAAAAATGAAAAGATTATTATTTTGCGTTTTATTTATATTAGTACTTACCAGAAGGATTACGTACAGTATTAATAGATTAAAAAATTACGTGTATAAACAATCTTATTGAAATGAATTATGTTTTTTATAAAACGTGATGTGTAACTTTTAATTACTTAATTACAATATTTTTGGAGTTTGGAAAAAGAATGTAATAACCTATCATTATTATATTTGAAGTAAAGAATTCTGTTTGTAGTGAATGTGGTTCTTTAAATTATGAATTTCTATTTATACATTTACCTCCATCTTTAATATTTTACTTTAAAGTAAAACGTCTGATGGTAATTTTTTTTCTCCATTATGGCATAAAAAAAAGGCTGAGTACAGTTATGGTAAATCCCCAGATCAGATTACCAATGATCATTTAACTAACAAGTCCCATTAACCATGTAAAAATAAGTAATATGGCCTAAGACTAATTTACATAATTTCTTATTATATCTTACAGCATGAATGTAAAGTATGTAAAGTAGTAATATTACTAGAAAAGTATAATCTTACAACAATTTCTTCTATATAATTTCTTATCATATTCTTTTGATTAAAATAATCCATTATCTGGGATTTTTTATCAATGTTGATATTGTGTATATTTGTAATTTAAAGACATTGATAGTATAATATAAGTTACTATATTCTCTAAAAAATTTTTTATCTAAAAAATTCAGTTTGAAAAATATACAATGATTTCACTTCAAGTGAGAAATAAATTACTTATATAAATTATGTAATAATATTTTTTCTTTTTTAAATTGCAGGTATAAATAATATTTTGGTAAAGTAATATTATTTCAACTAGTTTTTGTAATTATGTTTATTTTGACAATCTTTACTTATTAAATATTAATATATTATATATCATGCTTTCAATTAAATTGTGATTTTTCATCAATTATTTTAAAATTCTCTAATCTTCCTTTAATTTTCTTTGAATCTATTCAAATCTTCAAATCCATTTAAGCATTCAAGTATCACTAATAAGTAAATCCTATTAATTATAATATCAGTTGTATACTTAAAAAATATATTTTATTATATAATATGGAAAATATGAAAAGATAGTATCTTTGGAATAAGGTTGTAAGGAGTCAGGAAGTAATTAAGAAGTACTTCTCTAATTCATAGCTGCTGTAGTTATGTCTGGTCCTGGCAGTTGTCATAAAATATCAGTGGTGGTTTCCACTTTTACTATTTTGTATTGTCTTTAAATAAAGTTTTTTTTAAGTATTTCAATATTAATATAGTTCCAAACTTTGAAATACTAAGCCTAATTTTTGTAATTAGGTAGTTTTCCTCTTATAATTTAATGTCTTACATATTTACCACTAGGTAATAAATTCTATTAATTATAATATCAGTTGTATAACATTATCTGATATGTTCATATGTCATTTCTATTCATAGATAAATTTAGGCTATATTCTGCAGGACAATCCAATTAAGAGACCTTACCAATTATACAATAGGATTTCGTTGCCCAATCATCTAATATAATTATTATGATTATTTAAATTAATAAAATATCTTCAATATTAAAATATATTTTTTGGTGGTTATTTCTTTTTCCGCAATTTTTTAATTAGTAAATGTATGTAAATGAGGCTAAAAGATCTTTTGTTCTTTTCTTTTATTCTAGAGTTTTAATTATTTGTTAAATATTTAAATATTTGTTGTTAGGAGTTTGTATTTATTGGTATTCTTTCTCTTCTCTGATTTTAAGTTTTCTTCAGTAAAAGATTTCCATTTCTATTTTTATAATCCATATTTAAGTAAAAAGTATACAGTAAGAAAAGGAAATACTTTTGTATATTAAAAACCATATTTCAATGTGAAATAACTGGTAAGCTACTTGAATTAATTTAAATTTGTTGTATAATATTAATTTTTGTAAGAAGTATATTAAAGGAGAAGAATAAATATAAATGAGAAATAAGAATGTGTACAATGATTTGATATTAATATTTGAACTTCATTAATTATCAAGCCATATTTTCCCTTAATGCCATTTTTTGTTTTAGCATAAGTTAACATTAAATAATTATCAGTTAAAGGTAAAATATCCATATTAATGGGACAAACTGCTTCCACAGGAAGAGTGTAATTAAGATCTAAATATTTGATTTGTCCTGTTTTACTATTCATCAATTGTAGATGGAGATAAGGTAACATGCATGCTGGATCTTCATCTTTAAAGGCCATCCAAATCAACAAATCACCTCTTAAACCAAAGGAGATAGTAGTATAAAGTTTTAATCCTTTGATAGGTTCTTTGTATAATATACTGTATCTTGAGATGATATGTCTTGAGAAGATATGTCTTGTGATGGTATATTTTGAGATGAGACGAGAAAGCAATAGATGGATATTAAACAGGTAAAGGTGATCAACACCTTTACTAAATTGACCATTTTTACTAAGAGACTTGAAAAATGTTCAATTTTTTACTTAGAGGGATTACAGCTGTACAGCACATTTATATATGTTATTCATCATTGTAATCTTGATTTATTTGTTGACTAACTCTTAATGACTTTTTCATTTTATCCAATGTTTAAAATGTGTTTCAGAAAAAAGGAAAGGATAGGAAAAGCCTTTGATAGGTTCTTTGTATAATATATCTTGAGATTATATGTCTTGAGAAAATATGTCTTGAGATGGTATATTTTGAGATGAGATGAGAAAGCAATAGATGGATATTAAACAGGTAAAGGTGATCAACACCTTTACTAAATTGACCATTTTTACTAAGAGACTTGAAAAATGTTCAATTTTTTACTTAGAGGGATTACAGCTGTACAGCACATTTATATATGTTATTCATCATTGTAATCTTGATTTATTTATTAACTAACTCTTAATAACTTTTTCATTTTATCCAACGTTTAAAATGTGTTTCAAAAAAAAAGGAAAGGATAGGAAAAGTAAATATATAAAGCCAGTAAAGGAAGGGTTAGGTAGGGAATTACATAAAATAGTGGATGATAAAGGAAAGTTAGAGTAAGGGACTATGATAATAAAAGAATTGTTATAAGTATAGAAATTAAAATGAGGGCATTATATTTAAATAAATGTTTGTGTTCTATTCTTTAAAAAGAAAAGTTGCTACAAAATTTTATGGTTTATATACATATTAAAACAATGTGAATATTTATATTTTTGTTTTGATTATTAATGTATTTGTTGGGAATATTTACCAAGGTTTTAGTCGAATTATAAACACAAGTTCTTTTTCATTTAATGATTCAATGATAGGATTATTACAGTATTTGCTGGCAAAACATTAGACAAGGCTTATAAGTGGCTTAATATATTATTCAATTATTACCTGATTTGCACTTAAACTTGTTCAATTTATCATATGATTATTAATCAGATTATTCTAAATTTCGCCCATAATAATAGTTTTTGGCTGTATTCACAAAAGCACTGAAAAATTCAACCTTATATGTTTAATTAGTAATCATTGATATTAAACAAACAATGGGGCTTATAAGTGGCTTACAAATGCATAAAATCACGGAAATCTTTTTTTCCATTCTGAAACATGTTTAATACCTGAGAAAGAAAAAAATAATTAATATCTAAAAAAAAAATTTTATTTCTTTGTTCTTAGATATTCAAGATTATCGAAAAAACTATTACAGACCACAAATCATTTTGTAACAATGTATTTTCACATTAGAGATTTCTGAATTTTGCATTATTAGTATTTCTCTCTATTTAGATTCAATATTGAAATGATAATAAAATTTTGTTGTGAAGGATGCAAATTTGTACTCAACATAAATTATTAAACCCTTGAGCTTATTAAAATTATTTTATTTGTTTGCCCGATGATTGAAATAAGGATGGGCTTAAAAGTGGCTTTAGTGGCTTATGTATATCTTTTTATACGGAACTTGTTTCTACTATACCAAAACGGGTTCAAGAAAACAACTACCCCAAGAGTGCTACCAACAATTTTTGCAACGTGACTTTGCATTGCTAATCTAAAAATAGTAGATATTCGATACGCGTGTTTTTTCCTGTAATTTCATCTTGGAAAGATGATTCTTTTTATTATGTATATTCTACACTATTTTTAATATTTATTGTATTTTACTTTGCTAAATAGTCATATAGAAAGTTTTTTTACAAACTTAGGAGTAAAAGTAGTGATGGGATTTTTTAATTTTAACTTAATAAGTACTTATTAAGTCAATAATTTAAATTAACATAGGATTTTTAATTTTTAAGTTAATAATTAGTCTTAATAATTAACTTAATAAGTACTTAATAAGTACTTATTAATTAAAAAAGATTTGAAATAATTTTTAAGTCCCATCACTAAGTAAAACTATCAAGTTTTGAAAAGACTTTTATTATTAAATCATTCTAAATAACTAGAAATTGTGTAACATAAAAACCTGTGCCATAATATAAATGTGCATGACATGCCTGCGCCTGATCGAAAGCTGTTGGGTCATGTGCACATTCCGCCTGCTTTGGAACGACCGCAGCAGATCGTTGATTTTTTTCAACTGTAAAAAATTGATTTTTCTCACTTTTCTTTTTTCGGTTTTGTTTTTTTTCAATAATACATTTTAATAGGTATAATTATAATAATACATATTTAAGCATAGTTCTTTTTTATTATTAATAATTATTAATGTCAATAAAAAAATGTATATATAGTATTGCTGCCAACTTCTTTCATGTAAAAACCAATTTTTCTATAAATATAACGTGTAATATTGTTAATGATAAAACCACATGACCATTACGTTCTAATATAACTACATTTTCATTGGTTGTTAGAAAATAAATACAAGGTATTTCATAATTATTATGACAACCTTAACATCTTGATATATAAAGTTTTTGTTGAATTAGAGATTGAAGTAATAACTTGAATGTTTAATCTTCACTATTTCTAATTATAAGTTTTTTTTATGCACATATCACTAATATAATTTGGTTGATAAGTCGTTGTTTGTCTATCGAAATAATTTGAAATTGTATTTTCCTTAATTGTTTAGAATATTTTTTGATATGAATCTTTAAAGAATAATCTTTCCACTTTTTATATCTGGTAGGCAATTTTTTTAATGGTACATAATTGACACATTCTTAATAAATTCAAATATTGATACTTTTTTGTAATTTCTCTATATTAATTGATCATATATTTTTTGACATATGTAAATCTATTTGAATTTGATAAAATCGTAATTTCGTTAAATGTCTTTATTATGATATTTGTATATTAATGAATTGTTCCATTATCGCGTTCGGAATTATCATGGTAGTGAAACAAAGTTTATTTAATAATTTTTGGATGTCAATAAATGTAATTAATTATAAATCACAATTATATATAATTGATATTTATAACAATACTGAATAAATTGAAAATAGTAACATAACAACAATTTTTAGAGCCGTGATCATTTTTTTATTTTTTATTTTGAAAATTTAAATAAATATATGAAAATTATTTTTATATTTTTCAGAACCTTGGAATGATAACCCATCTGGAAAAAGTAATGAAATATATTTTTGCAAGCATATATGAGTTCAAAATATAAAAAAAAAATAATGAATTGAAATACTAGATTATTAAAAATTGGCATAGATTAATATGACAAAAATATATTGGTTGCATAGAAATAATCACATAATATATTACGTTGTTATACATTTTTTTGTATTAAATAACAGTGTAAGCTATTTGATATAATGGGTTATCATACTACTGTTTTCAATTGTAAAATAAAAAAAAAAAAAATACTATTTAGCACATAATCGCTATTTTCACTAAAATAATCTATAGATTTTTCTAGTATTTTACTAAAAAAAAATCCAACAATATATTTTATAAAAAAAATGAATCATGATATATATTCTTTGCATTTTTTAAAATGTGAAATTTCTGATAAATGTTGAACAAAATGAATCTGACCAATAAAATTTGTCATATCATAACGCTGGATCTTTGTATGCACAATATCCTACTCCAGACAACTCATTTCCTCAGGTATATCTTCTACTCAGCCGAAAATACCTCGCGTTTCTATGTTACCAAAAATTTTTTGGCTATTAAGTAATATCACGAATTGATGTTTTCAAATATTAGATCAAGAAATCTTAAATAAATCTTTAATGCACCTAATATATTTGTGTATAATCATGCAAAAATTGTAGTTTAGACTGAATTTTCATTTATTCATTAATAATACAATAAGTGAATAGTTACGCACACTTTTTAAGGTTTTTAGTTAATTTTGTTTATGTTTAAAAAGCATTTTCTCAAATGTTTTAACATAACACAATAGCCCTGTTCATTTCCGGTCGGTCGTATTTTTCGGTCGGATTTTGTTGTACAAAAATTATCCAATAAAATTTTTTTATTTTCGATCGCAAATTGAACTGCTTTAGATTGAAATTTAGTTCGAACTTCTTATATTGATATATATTTTTTCTTAAATGTCACGTAAACGCAAAGAATTACAGCAAGTAATAGAAGAAAAACTTATTGAAACCATATTATTAGAGTTAGACGAAAATAATACAGATTCAAACGATGAACAGCAGGAAGATATGTCTGAAATGTTTACTTTATCGCTTCAGACTTTTTGAATTTGCTGAGTAGACATAATTGAAAAAAATGCGTAAAAAAGATTTAACCCGTGATGGGATGACGACTCAAGAAATTATCTAATTTTGGTTGGTTATTTTTTGGCGTTCGA
>JADRCO010000371.1:0-35643 GCA_021464525.1 Rhizophagus sp. LPA8_4_AMF | reverse complement strand
ATACACAGTAGTAAACATACTGCTGCGGAGTAGATTATTTCACATGACATACAATACTTATTTGGTTAACCCGACTCTACTCCTTTCTGTATTACTCACCATACATACAACGATTACTCATTATCTATATACTCGCATTTTTATGATTATGATATTCATTTTAAATTATATTTAGTAATTTGTTCACATTTTGATAATTATTTTTATTACTCTTTTTTTTAGTAAAAAAATCGAAAAGTTAACTAAATGTAAAATTAATATAAAATGGGATTACATAAACTTACATATTGCAATCTATTATTTTGTTTAATATTTGGAATACTATATATCGAATTAAGTAATTAATAATGCTATTGTTATCGGATTAGGTTATAATGATATTTAATTGAAGTGAAAAATTAAAATATAAAGATATCGAAAAATCGGTTTCCTCAGTTTCACTCAACGTTAACAAAAATTGTGTCATTTAAAGAAAGAAATATGACATACTTATGGAAATGTAATTACCGAAATTTGCAAATTGGCGTTAAGTGTGGATGTCTTAAATCTCAATTAATCCCGAACATCGAAAAGTTTTGACAAATTGAAAAATAATCGTAAAACAAGATCTATTTACACAAAAAGGCTTATTACTTTCAAGTTGATCGATATAGGTTGTGGAAAACAAACCAAAATACCGAGGTACATACGTATAATTTTTATCGATTATTATCAAATATTATTTAAATTTACGTTTTAAGTGTTAAAAAATTGGGTAAATGAAACCGATTCGCTTCAATGAAGATTTAAAGATTGGATCAACATTTCCACATTTTTTTACGGTTACGCAAGGATAATCGAGACCCCAGGCAAATAGTTGACTTTCCGGGCTCAACCGGTTCCGTAGTTCCCGTAATTGTATATATCATAAATAAAAGAAATGAATATTTATTATTTATCATAAATATTTTTTTATAGTAGTGCTTTAATTTTTCTTATTTTAAAAACAAAATATTAAATATTACACAAAAGGAATTCCAAAGACGGAAAGTACTAGCACCAGTTTATAGTTCTTTTTTTAAAAAACCTATAAGCATATAATGTAATAACATTTCACTTTATGTACTTTATGTTCAAAAATTAGCGAAAAATAAGTTAACGTTCAAAATTTTAAATCCACATAATTCATTCATATCTAATATTTAATGCCAAAAATGATTTACATTGACGTTTTTACTTTTTAGCTGAGTAAAAAAAAAAAAAAATTATTAAAATTTTTTAAAAAAAAAAAAAAAAAAAAAAATATTTATATTCGAAATTAATCGTGATACTTGAGATGGATAAAAATATTTCCAACCGTTTTATTTAAAAGAAAAAAAAATAAATACATTGATAAACGTATAATATTTATATTTACGGTGATATGAAAAAAAATGCAACAATGTGAAATTTTTGTTTTACTACGCTTTTTTTTTGTACTAAGTAAATCGATAGCGAAATTAGAATCTTGGTATTTTAATACAGCGATATTTGTTTTACTATATACATTTGTGGTTCACATTTTTATGATAAATACGATAAAAATATTTCAACTTGCCCAACTTGGTAAACTTAATATCCCTCACTTTTCTCGTTGAAAATATTCGAAGCAAATTTATCATTCTTGTTGCGCTTGTGCAGCACAAAAAAAAATTCTACGAAGTGTTTAAATATTATCATTCCATCATTCCCTCCTCTTCAACTAAAAGGTATGTTAAATATAATTGTTAGGCCTAACAAAAACGAGAAATTTTTCATTAGGCCAATCTCATGAGTTGAAATATTACGATAATTCAATTAAACTACTAAAAAAAAATTCTTATAACGAAATTTCGACACATTTAATATTTCCGAAATTTACCACTAAGATAAAATTACCCCTAATGAAATAAAATACAAAAGTTCGTAGTAACAAATTTGTAAAAACGACATGTATGATATGATGACGTATATGTATGACAAAGGAAGAAATGAGAGATACGTGATATTTCGAAAATCGTTTGAAAGTTTTCAAAAGTGTTAAATATACGGAGAAGATATTTGGTAAGTGTAAAAAAAAAGAAAGAAATCAAAAAAAGTAATGTAGATGAATGTCAAAGGAATGTACAGTGTGGTTTTTATCTGAAATAAGTTTTTCGAAACAATAAATGGTTAATATCAAAAACCATAGAAGAAACTATAAATTGACGAATTGTTCGTCAATTGTGGAGGAAGTGTTAATAAATTTGTGATTATGTTCATTTGGATCTGTCCATTAGTATTTATATTATTTGCTCTTAATTTTCTCTTAAATCTTCGTTTGTCGATCGCTTTATTTCGAAGTATACAATATATATTTGAAAATTTATTTTTTTTGAAATAAATTTTCCTCTTATTTATATTATTTCAGATCGGTCGTATGCACGATATTATTGCCCGAAACTTTTATTGATTTATATTTTTACGAATATTATTGATAACTTACAAATAATTTTTAGTATCTAAGTTCGGGTTCGGCGAAAAAATTTTTTACTTATTTAGCTAATCACATTTCCTTAGCTGTTAATATTATATAACTCTGCCAAAAATGCTATATTTAGTGTAACTTTATTTATGGTAAAATATTTTTATCGATAATACAAAAATTTCTTAACTTTAATTGCTAGATAAAATATTATTAACCAAAAAAAATTTTCTAACTAACATTCGGATATACACTTTTGGAAACGTAATAAGACGTTGTAATTTACGGATGTGCTGTTAACAGTAAATACCGATAATACCGATTTAACGAGAAAACATATTACGGTAAGCTACCGAAAATATAATATTACATATATCACTTATTAGTACCGATGACCGAATTGGTCTCGGACCATCAGATATAGGAATTACACAATTACTTTTTCATTGAAATTTTCGCAGTATAAATAATTCTGCAGGGTCTATTAAAAGAGATCCCGGAGATTCCGACGCGTAAGATGCAAAATAAAAATTGGGTATTATGAACCTTTTAAGGTAAAAATTTCAACGAGTAATAAATAAAGAAAAAAGGAATTTTTTCATTTTAAAAATGATAAGATTTATATATTCTTTATATCCAATTGACAAATTTTCAATAAAAAAATGAAGCATCCAATCAATTTCTTTTTTAATAATTAAAACGCGATTTAAAGTAAGGTTACAATGGAACAAACTTCTAATAATATCTGGAAAAAACATTTCATGATTTTTAATGCATTTTATAATATAATACTCTATATTATATTTATATATCACCTCTATATTATATTATTTAATATACAACACATCATATTTATTTTACAGTAATTTCACTAAATTTTAATAAATGACAATAGGAAAGTTCTTACTATTCTTAGTATGTACTTAATCTAATATATTTGGCATGAGCAATTTATTGCAAATAATAGTAACAATAACAATAATAGTTAAGTGATAAGATATTAGAATATTTTTATTTCAATTTAGATTATGTAAAAAAAACTATGTATTACGTATCAAAATATGAACCTGAGGTGGAAAAAATTATTGGAAAATTTTGGCTTGTTTCAAAATTTAAAAATAGGTTTATTCTAATAATTTATATTGTAAAACGCTAAATTAATAATTGACTTGTACTTGATACATATATTTTCCTCGCTACAAATTATTTTGTGATACTATAGATAACGAATTTGATTATCAGCCAAAATCACGGGAATACACCATTTTTTATTGTTAAAATCTTTTCCATCTACTTATCACGCATTTATACATGTTTCCAAATAAAAACAAACAAAATTATACACGCGGTACGATCTTATTCCGTTTATATATTGTTTATTTAATTCTTTATTATATTCTAATATAATAACATTTTAAATTTCTTTTATCAAATTAATATTATTCATTTTATTTACCTATTTATTTTTTATGCAAAACAAAATGACTGTTATCAAATCACGCGTTGTTATTACATCAAGGTCAATTTACTTACTTTGCTCATCACATATAAATTTCCTGACTCTTTGAAAGAACACCATATCATTTAATTAAGAGTTCCCGAGCCGATGATTTGATCTTGGAAATAAATATAAAGAAGGAACGCCTAATCAGTATAATTATAAAGGTAATATTAGAATGAAAGTTCATTACAATATCTACAATATATTCATTATCCTTATTCAAGTTGCATAAACAAATTAATTATATACAATATCAAATTTTTTTTATTGACTATCTTCTTTGTTCTTTTATCATTTCGTTAATCATGCAGGGACAAATAAAATTCTTTTTTCTTTTTCCCTTTAAAAGTAAATGTTATTTGTTTCATTCAATATAAACAAGTAATATCTTACAAAATTATTCAATTATAGTTAGATTTATTTTGTTGTTGTCATATTGAATCCCAATAAAATCAGCATGATAAATTATTATTTTGCTCATGGATGATTTGAAATAAATATCACAGTATACCGAATATTGATCAAAATAAATATTTGGCGTAACAAATCATCATATTGAATACCGGACATATACACTATATTTTTACATTATTAAATATAAATTACCAATTGTTTAAAATTATTATTAAATTATTATTTATACATGCCGAAATTACCGAAATGAGTGTATATAAACTTCCGAATATTCATGTATTGCAATTATTATATTAATCTTGCGATAAGTTACCCTTATAAAAAATGAAGTAAAAGTAATAAATAGTTTCATCAAAATGTGAACATAGTGATAATTATAAATAGAAGTGAATTCAAACGCGTCACTTAAAAGTTTATGGTGATAAAAAAGTGAAATAATGTTTCAAAGGGTAGAAATTTTGACAAATGCTTTAAAACGGCCATATCTACTAATAATATCTAATCGTAAATGAAACAGGAGTAATTATTACCCTGTAGTTTTTATAAATTATTATTAATTGTACTTTCTTTCTTTCTTTCTTTCTTTCAGTTTAAGCATATTTGTGTTGACTAATGAATTATCGGGTAAAACATGTTTCAATAAGTCAGGTATTAATTCTATTTAAATACTATCCCTATAAAAAATTTATACTTAACACACTCCGATTATTTTCCAGATATTTTGAAAATGTTCCGAATATTATGGAAAATATTCCGATTACATTGTGAATAACGTTTTTATTAAAATTTAGGAATTTATCATGACCGAAAATTTCTAAGAACTACTCCGAATAAATTAAAAACAATCCGATTTTATGTTTAAGCTGAAAATACTCCGGTTATGCTCTGAAATTAAAATTGATTTTGAAGCAACACCGATCAATGGCAGCTACATTAAGTCATACAATTTGGCCTATCTGATATTCGCAATGATCCAATGATCAGCAATTAGGCTTTATATTCGACTTGGAATATTTTAAATTCATACTTTTTTTTAACTTTTTAAACTCTTCATTTTTTCTTCCTCTTCCCTTTGTCCTTTCTTTGTCTTCTTCCCTTTCTTTATCCTTTCCCTTCCCTTCCGTCCCTTTCATCTTTTTTTCTACTTTCCACCTCTCTCATACTTTCTGTTGAATAAAATCCTTAACAAAACTTTTTAGGCAGTTCTTTCAGTCTCCTTAGACGCAAAATTTTGGTAAGTATTCAAATATTTTTTATTTTTATTTCAACGAACTTTACTAAATGTTCTTTTTTTTTCTTTTGTAGACGGCTGAGTGGGTTCTTGGGATATTTGGACACATGGGAACTTAGTAAGAAGGTGTTGATTTTTTTTTATTATTCATTTAACGAAACATTTTACTAACGTTTTAACTTCAGTTTCTCTTTTTTTAGATGGACGGGCCTTGAACACATGGAAATTTGACGTGGAATCAGAAATCTCTAAAACGGCAGGAAGGGTCTTTGGACGGGTGAAAATCTGGTGAGCTATTTTCATGTTTTTTCTATAATTACTTATGTTAACAAACATAACAAACAGTACTAACAGTTTGTTTTATTTTCTTTTTTTAGTAGCTCTTTTGGGTTTCTGGAGATTGGACGTTAGTAAAGTATTTTAACGAAACAGCTACTAACTAGGATCCATAGGTAAGTTTTCATTCAAAAATTTTATTGAAAAAAATGTTATATTAACGTATTTATTAATTTTTTTTTTTCATTTATGTAGGACTTCACCTCCAGCTCGGATACCAATTTCCCAGGCAAGGAATCAAATTTCTCTGGAACTTTGTTAAAAAAAAAGGATTTAACTTTTTTTTCGTTTTCATAGGGACTTCATCTTTGCTACTATAGCTTCAATACTTGGTAAGTTTTTTGAAAACAAACCTTTTTTTTAAAAAAAAAATAACGTTTTCTTCTATTTTTTGTAGGTCTCTGGAGAATATTTTATCCAACTTTCTTGGACGAAATTTTGAAATTATTTACTTTGAACTTTTTACATTTTTCATGAAGGATTTTCTTCATTTATCACATGATACATATTGGACTTATCGAGTAAGCAATTATAATTTTGGTTTGTAAAATTATGTAATTTAAATAGTTTTGCAAATTTTAGAGAAGTAATCATGATAGATTAAGTACCGCCTGTGAAAAAGGGAAGTACGCATTATACTGCAAATATAATTAAAATGTATCTTGATAAAATTCTGTTTGCTTTCAATAAAAACAGAGTACTTTCGGATAATATCTGTATAAATCATCCGATAATATTCCGTTTAACTTCATAAAATTTACCAAGTATAATTTGAGTGTTTTCGGGTAATAATATAAAATATTATTCCGAAAAATGATCACTTTTCGGAGTGGAATCATAATAGTAAAATTCGGAACATTTCCAGAATACAAAAACCAGATAAAAATCGGAATATATTCATAAAAAATTTTTTATAGGGTATATAAACTATGTTCCAGATAAGTAAAGTACCGAATATGCAGTTTATTGTTTTATTGTTCTTTAACTATTATGAATTACAGTTCAATATCCAAAAGAACCGCTTACCGATAGATAAATAAATTTATCAGCCTGCAGTGCAATCTTACCAAAAAAAGCCTTTTAAATTAAATATTTAATCAAACCCCTATAAAAAATTTTTTAGAAAATTGATCACATATCGGAGTTTTTTTGGAATGAAAACTAGAAAAATGATCATTTATCGGAATTTTCCCAGAAAATTTTTTATAGGGAACGCACGTAATAAAAAGATGACATCTCGAAGCACTAAATACTGTAGTTATCGTATCTTTCGTCATTGATGTTCCATAGTCTCCAAAAAAAAATAGTGAAAGTATAAGCCCGATGTTAAGATTTTTTTTACTGTAAGTATATCAAACTTATACAACCACGTCTGAATTTATAACTATTTTATTATTATCTTCTATTTGATAAAATTTTAATCTACTTTCCCTCTTCAAATTCATGGAATGTCTTCCTTGACATTTATTTCGGCTAAGTATTTCTGAAAATGGTAGCATTTTGAGAATTATAATATTAATAAATTTTGCCGGTTATTAATGATAATTTTTTTTTAATGATTGTAATTTCATTTAAAACTTTTATATGTAGCCATGCGCTCTTTGTTTGAAAAAAAAAAAAATTCTAGCATGTCAGGTTTGTGGTACAGCCTACTATATCATCAAATCTTTTTCAATAATGTAATTCTTCGATTTACTTGTCGGAAAAAATTTAGAGATTTTTGAAGAGAAATTTTATCTGATGATCTATCTGACATTTTATTTCGGTAGCTGAATAATATTGCCTGTTAGTCCTTTAATTTTTGGATTACTGTATGGAATTTTTTTTGGAATTGATCGCCGTGGGATTAAAGGAATAATAATGTTGTGTATTTTTATTCGGCGATTTGAAACATTCGAAACATATGACTCGTAAAGAAGGTGTTAATAAACGGTGCATAAGTGTTCTTTCATTAAGGGAAGGAGTTTCATTATTAAGTCGAATGCGAAACAAAATTTCCGTGTGACCGAAACAGGTATCATATTAGATTTTCTACTCATAAATTTTCCTTATCAATTATGAACGTTTTACTGACAAGCGTTTTGCCAACAGAATGACGGTTCATATGAAATCATCAAATGACTGAAATATTATATACAGTAATTTTTAAATATTATAATAAATTAAATATAATTTTTTTTAAAGGAAAAAAAAGTATTATATCTTTCGTATAAAATAATAAATTTCTTTAATATTGTTCTAATTTAGTGACCTTTTAAATTTTTTTTTTATTTTAGCTGTGATGAGCATTGCATGGCAAAATTGATCTGTCGATAAAATGAAGTGATTGTCGGCCATGTAATATGATTGTCGGGGGATGCAATTGTCGGTGAAATTAAACCAAAGATACGGCCACATGACTGCGTTCAACCGATTATCATTCGTTACAAAAGTGTAATATTTTCTAACCTTATATCACGGAATGGATCCGTGAAAGGCTCATTTTTACAGAAATAACGGATAAAATTTTTTATAGAGCTGATTAGGCATGGAATTCCTTAATCTAATTGGTTTATAATGTGACACGGGATGTTTTTTTCAAAGCGAGGTACAAACCATTTATCTAAAATATTTCTCACGATTCTTTATAAAATTTATTGTTTAATAAATTAAGTATTTTAACAATTTAACATTTATCATTATCTGTTATATTTTCTTTATGCATGTGTAATCTTAGTTTTTTTACTGTAAATATTTCACAATAAAGTATCTTGGAATTTTTTTTATGTCCAAAAGTGATATAAAAATAAACTGAAGAGTTAATTTATTATTTCTTTACAAGATAAACTTGTATTATCAAAGTGTAATATATATTCGTTATCAAATTATTTTCATCAAATTTAACGAAAATAGTATAATTAATTAAATTTCAACGGAAACTTTGGTGTAATCAATTTTAATGAATCATTTCCGTGAAGTTTCTTTTGTAATATATTTTTTATAATAATACTTTCGAAAATCTTTTTTATCGAATATTCCTACAAGTAAAATTTATCATTCGTTTTTTATAATATTCAATAAGAAAGTTTACATTTTTGAATATTCAAAATAATTTATTATTTTACTAATTTTTGATTAGGAATGAAAAGAGTGGATTATCAGAAAGAGAAAGTTGATCATACAGAATGAGACACTAAATTTTCTACCCCCACGAGGGCCCCTGAATAAAAAAAATTTTATATATTGAACTTCGTCTGGAAAATAAGCAAAGTGTACAGCCAAATTTAATTAAAAAGTACGACATCATCAAAAATAGACATAAATTGTACGACAAAACTTTTAAAATATTTAGTCAAAGTGTACTGATAAATCTTTTAAGGTAAATTTACTATATGTACGAAACCTTTAAAACATTATCCTCCTCATTATTATCCTAGTTTTCACTTTTACAGCACTTACTGTACAATGTTATTTTCAAAACTATCAATAACATTTCTTCAATGATAATAAATCAATTGTATATTTTTAACAAAAAGTTTTGAACATATGTCAATTTTTAAGACTGATTAAGAGGATTGATAAATTGATGTGAACTACAAGTATACAGTATAATAAATATATAATATACTTAATATAGATAGAAATGTACAACTAATCTTTTTTTATTATTAATTAACAGTACGATGAATCTTTTTTTTCATTAAGTGCGTGTACGACGAACTTTTTTGCTCATGATATATGATCGAAAACCCCTTCACGTGATCGCTCAAAAGGAAATTTGTGTAACTGTACGACGAATCTCTTTCAAAAAAATTTAAAAGTGTACGCATAGGCGGCATAGAGTTCACATAAAAAAATTTTTATTTACGGCCCTCCCCACGTGATTTCTGTGGCGTCTAAATTTTGATTGGCCGTTTTGAATATAACATATAAAAAAACGGATTTAAAAAAAAAGAAAAAGAAATGATACTTTTCTTAAAATATTGTAACAAATAAAATTATTTTATCATTTTTATAATAGAAACATTTAAAATAAACAATTCCTTTACCTTTTATTGAATTTAGTAAACAAGTAAATAACCATAATTCTTAAAATTACATAGTAAAAAGTGCTAATACTCTACAAATATTTAAGCCAGCAAGGTAAAAAAAAATATTCAAGTAATTATACAGTCGCCACTGGTTATAACGAACCTGTTTGTACCGAAATCTCGTTATACCGAACCGGAATTTCCAGAACCGATTTTTTATAATTAATTTCACTGGATATAACGAATTTTTATAATAAATCACTATATACCGCATCCGAACTGAACTTAACCAGCCCCTATATTAGCCATATAATATTTTTATATTTTCTATAACGAACAGCCATGTGACCATATACTAATCCGGGCCGAATTTATAGTGCCGGCCAGGATTATCAGTAATTTTTCTAAAAATTTATGTCAAACGAAATTATAATTCTGGCCAGCACTACAAATCTGGCCTAAATTATCCAGAAGTTCGGTATATTATATAACGAATTCACTATATACCGAACCAAACCTCCTGGAACGGAGGGTTCCTTATATCCAGTGGCGACTGTACATCCACAGAATGAGTTAGCTTAAACTTCGAAGGCTTGTTTCATCTAAAAATTATGCTGTAAATGAAAAAAGCAACCGCGCGCGGCACAGTGACTCCACACAAAAATATTCATACCTTAAAAAATATTTAAGTTATTTTAATATTTTAAAAGTGATTCCATACATGCTGAATAATTTTAATTTTACTTAAGCTTCCTAAACCTATTTCATTTAGCCAAAGTACTGAAATTACGCTATAAATTAAAAAATAATTATAATATAGTACAATAATTTCATTAATAAACATCCGTTTTCACAAAAATTTAAGAACATTAATAAAATTATTTCCTATTAATATATAAGTGTTTTCATGCTTGGTAAGTAACTTTAGTCAAATAAAACAAGTTTAAGGTATTAAATAAAGTATTAAATTAATTAATAAAATCTAGACGTTCGTTCCAAAAACCTCGCAAAAGGAAGAAAGTTCCTTGTTATTACAGTAATTGTAATGGAAAACTGGTATTGAACGAACATACAAAGTGCCGAAGTTGATTTAAGATTTGGGTTGAACCAACAAAAGAAATTTCCTTCCTCCATCCACCTACGTCATCCTTATTCACTCCGCATTTTCCTTTCTTTGTTATATACCTCCTTTTTTTGTAACACTGATAATTTGCTATTTTTCGTAATCAATTTTTTTCGATTAACGTTGTAATACTGAGTAAATAAACGCGACGGACTTTAACGGTTGCCGTTTTCCTAGTATAATTTATGGACATTGTACGGTTTTGAACGACGTTAAAACTATATTATCGTACGGCTAATGCAGATCATGCTCAAATAAAACTAGATATTGATATCAATTCTACTAGTACTATAAATAATTTTTTAAAAAAACGTAATTTGTAAAATAATAAGATGACGACTCTAAACGACTTAAACGACTATATCATCGATATGTTAAATTATAATATTCAGACCATTGTGAAGAATAAAACGATTAAATCGAAATTAGTTGATTATTGACGGAGCGTTGCGTTTAATATATTAGATTGACATGTTAAAATCGTTAAAATAATAATACGTTTATATGGTGGCGGTAATTGAATATGCGAGAATAAAGAGAATAAAAAGGGTACGAGAAAAAAAAAGAGCAGAAAAAAAGAAAGTAATTGTTAAATGGTTTATTTTAAAATAAACCGGCTTTCTCTATTAACAGTATCCATTAAAAAAATTGAATGTTGATAAATCTGTTTGTCGAGGAAGTGCTATTATAGTGTTTAATAGACCATTTCCATTAAAATGATCAATATTAATTGTTGTTTGTTGAGTATTTGTTTGAAAAGTGTTGCTTGTCCGATTAACTGTACTATATAGTTCATTTCCATTACTAGTTGTACTAATAACTTGATTTGTTCCATTGAAAAGATGGTTAATAAGCAAGTTATTTGTGTATTGTCGAGGGAAATTAAGTTGAGCATTTATTGGAATTGTGTTTCGTCTCCCTCTGAGTTGTCTGAGTTGTCTTCGACTTTTAATTGTTTTGTGTATACTATCGCTGGCGTCAGAAGATTTGCAAGCCATTTTATTTTTATTTTTTTTTAAAAAAAAAATTGAAACGAAAACAGTCCAGATTTATATATAAATATTGTTTCCGAAACTTTTTACTTAATAAAGCTAGCATTATAATAGAATCTATCACCTTTTTTTCGATTTCTATAAAACAATAAATAACTTCTATTTTTAAGTGTTTGCTGATTAAAATTGTAAGATAATTGGTTCAAATTGTCGTGTATAAAGTTTTATTTCGGAAAATTGAACAGAAATTTCGCATATCCTTGCAGTTCTTTCAAGTAGGCGTTTTAAAAAAAATCGGAGAAAAAAATTTTCATTCCATTATTTATTAATTATTTTACACGTTTGCTTTTGTTTGAAGTAACATAATCGGATAAATATTGAGGTAACGATCACAATAATGTACTTTCGGGTATTTATCTTCCCAAATTCGTTATTAGAAGCTATCACTAAATTAGCCGATTCAACATGTGATAATTGTTATGAAAAATTCTTTCTTTCACAAAGTTGTTATCCAAGTAACATCCAATATAAAACATACGCAAATAATAATTTCTTTAAGTAGTAAGTTATAACTATTAGATATATAAGTCTCTAGAAACAAAGATAACGAATGATAGTAGATTATGTGCATTTGAAACAACTGACGTCCCGGATTCTAAAATAGAAGGGTCCACAATATATATCTGTATATTTTTTTTGTTTATTAAAATGCTTGAAAGAGTAAGGAACTTTTTGAAACACAAAATTTCACGATTTCTTTATATCGAGAATATTTATATAAACTAATTTAAAAGGAGATATACGGATTATCCGGTTAAGATTATTTAAACTAATATTATAATTGTGTCTCATCAGAATATTCTATAACGTATACTTTATAATAACCTATTAACATCTATAATGGACTTTTATAGTTACTTTGTTTATTGTTTGTTTATTTCCTATATTCAATTCTAATATATTACACCGAACTTGAAATATCAATATCAATTTACTAATTTGATCTCATTAAAAGAACAATCACATTGCAATAATTTATCTTTATTGATAAGATCAATGAAATAATCTGTGATCAAAAAAAAAAAAAAAAAATATTTATTGGCCGCAATTTGTTCGGAATTATTAATTTATTTAAAAAGGAATTATATATATATATATATTTATTTATTTATTTATTTATGATTAATCATCTTTCATCTATAGATCCTTTCGTGTAAATTATAAAAAATTTGATTTAGTGAATGAGTCATAAAGAAAAATATTTTCCTGCATCTTGACGTAAATACAGCGTAAAATCACAAAGAACTATTTATTTGTCACAACATTTTAATGATTCATCAATGGATTTTAATTAATCTACTTTGTAGAAAAGCCAATAGACGTAGTATACTAACTAAATTTAAAGATAAATATTTGTAATGAATAAATTTTCTTTGTATGTGTAAATGAGATTTACTTTTAAAGACAACAAAAGACAACTATTTTCTTCAATAATCGACATTTTAATTTATCTTCATGATAAAAGAAAGAAAAAAAGATTTCATCAATTGAGATGGATCGTCATCGATGGAATTTCGCCAGAGACGTTGATGCTATAATTAATTTAGCATATATTAATTTTAATCACTAAATGTTTCATTGTTTCTTTACTAAAATTAATAAAGTTCACATCATGTTCTTATCAAGCGTACCCATAATCTCCGCGCCTATCTATCATTGATAATCAAAAAAAGGTAGATGACACGACAGTAATGCTTTTACTTGCGTAAATTGACGTTATTATGAATACAGCTTTAGAGTGAGTGGTAACATTAATGCAGTTGGTAGCTCTGAAATCTAATAAGTAATAAGATCCGTTATTTGAATAATCGAATATAAACACGAATAATAATATCAATATTGTATAAAGTCACGTGATACAAATATAGTGTTACAAAAATATATAAGCAGGGAGGGGAATTGCATGGGTTATCACAAATTTGTCTAATATTGTACAGTAAATAAGGTTACAGTACGATTTCCCGAAGGACGTTTTCCCGAAAACTTTAACGCCGCCCGACTGATCACATGTTCGTGCATAACTCTGCATAACTCAGGCCAAAAATTCGGGAAAACGTCCTTCGGGATAACGTCCTTCGGGAAATCGTCCGACAAGGAGTAAATATTCCCTCGCTTTTGCTCTAGAAAACTATTTGATAGGTAGTAATTTTGTTAAGATGTTGAAAATATAAACTAATTTATTATTCAATCATTTAAGTCCTTTAAACTAAAAATTTGCAGTATTTGGATCAAAAATAATTACATTACAACATGTAAAAGGATATCTTTTTAATAAAATTTAACGAGGATGATCGATTTCATCAGTCGACGATGCATTAATATTAGAAATTTTTTTATCGATGGAGTGCCGAAAATCTTTCTCGTTATCCATCCTACAATAGTAGGACTATTCATAAATTTATTTATCTCAATTCCGGATTTCAATTTGCACCTATCAATTATCCATGCTGCCCAGCTCTCAATACCTAAGCGAAAAATGATCGTTAAGAAGAAAAGATTACGATTCCTAAGCCTTAAAACCTACTATTTCTTGTGACATCAATGTTTATAGAAGGTGACTTTGAGTTGTAACTTTAACATCCCGTGATTGCGCCTACTGCGCCTATCGGACCCGCAAAATGACAATCAAATTTGGCCATCAAATTTCGGCTATTGGCCTTAGCCGCAGCTGCAAAGAAATAGAAACTATGATGATGAAATGCAATGTTTCGACTATCTACACCCATCGAATACTCATTGATGGGCTTATATTGACCAGCACGATATGATTTTTGATACATTCTATAGTAACGTATCCTATTCAAGATTTTTTTGTCTTGCTTTGTTAAAATGAAGCATAAATAGGATACTTCGAGAATGGCTATTCTTTAGGATTAAACGTTCCAATGTAGTTAATTTAGTAGGTTCATGTTTTTAATTACTTTATATAAATTTATCCATCTTAAAAAGAATTATTTCAATGTAGGAAATAAGAATGCACTCTTTCCAAGTAGGAATGTAAATAATTATATTTGCCTCAAACATTTTGTAAAGGCAAGTGATCAATTGGAGATATCTGACAGAAATATTTTTATATAATAATCGAGGGGTTGACTTTATTTTATGAAAGAACAATTCATTAAAAATTTTTTTTTTTTCTTCAATGGAGGGTTTTCTTTCTTAAGACGACGTTATTTAAACAAAAACCCGAAATATATATACTGTATATAGAGATCAGGGAACATTGACCAGGGGACATTTATCCTTATACAAGCTATTATAATTTTTTTTTCTGATTTGATGAGAATAATCAAGATAAAACATCTTTGTTTGTATTACATTTCCTTGTAATGACGCATCGCTTTTGTACTAATTTTGGAACACCAATTAGATGAAGAAAAGAATTTCTAAACGGAAAAAAGATTAAACGGCTAATTATTATTATTTTTTTTATCTTGTTGGCATTTGGCTAATTTTCTTTTATATTTTCAATCCTAGAGATATGGAATTACTATCATTAGATTCGTCTTAGTAAGACAATTAATAATTATACAAATATTGCAATAAAGGTAACAATAACAAAATTTTATTAGTAAAATATTATTCATTTAACTATACTCTAGTTATATTTGTTTTAGAAAAGTTACAGTTAGAGGGATATAAAAATGTAAGTATTTTTTTTTCGTTGGCGTATGAAAAAATGAAAAAAAAGATTTTTTTGAAAATTTTTTCGTTTGGCGTATGAAAAAAAAAGCTTGTGATACCAATAATCATATCACGAATAAAGAATACAATGCTTTACGTATAACTCACATGTAAATCAATATTACACATTGACACAAGCCAAGAACAACCTTATTCAAATTTTCCTAAATTGGTTGAATTATACTTTCGTAACCTCAAAAACTTGGTTATTTTCCTGTAACAAACATTAACAGTTTACATTAAAATTTTAAGCTTATCTAAAAAAAACATTGAACTTTATTTCAATTTGGAATTTTTACATTTCTGAATTTTCAATTCTTTAAATTCGGACTTTTTTTTCAATTTAATGATAAACAACAGGTTATCATGTTACACTACAACGATTACAACTGACGGTTAAAACTTTTTTGAACGTACACCATATGTTTACCCCTTTTTCGCGTGTAATTTCGCTATAAGTCAGTGTATTTTCCATGTAGAAAAAGATTTTTTTTTTTTTTGCTAATTTATCCGCAAAAAAAAGTTGTAGTTTTGTTTACAACAAAATTAGGAAATATCATTTTGTCGATCTCTCGCCAAAACTTGGTATGTAATTTTTAAAGATATTATTTTTTCTTATAATAATTATTGTGGAAGAGTTAATTTCGAATTTTACAGTAAATAATTCTATATCTCCACTATTAAACTGGACAAATTATACGTTTATGTAAAAATTCACTATTGAAGGTTTTTTTTTCATAATTGTAAATAATTTAATAAAATATGTCAAATAAATAACTTTATAAACTGAATTGAAAATAATTGAATACAATATATATCATACTATAATTACAATATGTTATAGACGATTTGTTATAATATATACATTATAACATACGATTATTGTTTGCTTCCGTAAGGTACTAACATTTTACAATAAAAAGAAATTTTGAAAACATTATTTTAATTTGGTGAATTTTTAATTAAATTCGGCGTTTCATTCATGAATAATATCGAACATTTTTCAATTGTGACCGCTGCACGAATAGTTGTAGTTACAAACAAAGAAAGAAAAAACAAGTTGATATTTGATCAATTGTTACACTATGATGTTTAAAGGATCACAAAACCCAAGATTATAAAAAAAATGAAGTTAATTGACCAATAGAAAAACAAAAGTACAAAACAAATTTAGAAGGGCTTGGCTGTTATTTAAATAGTTTCGCATATTAAGATAGATAGTTATTGTTAAAATAAATAAACATTATTATTCGTGTCATACTATACTGTATAATGTATATATTTTAAATTTATGTAATCGTGTAATTGAATTACTTCATACAATAGAAAGTAAATTTAATATATTATTCTCTTCACGTTAGTTAATAAGTGAGTATAACCACCAAAAACTTATAAAAAGGAAGTCATTCACCTTTAAGTCCTCAGTGATAATTTATAATCTTTTTCTAGGGGTTGGAACCGTTTAGCCAATTAAAAACTGATTAACCAAGAGTCTTAACCGATTAATTAATCAGTTAATATTATACATAATAAATTTTTTGTTATACAGTAAATTGTACCAATTTGTTTTTACTCATATATTTAGTTGCAGAGGAGTCATATTTTATTAATCTTATAAGAATATAAGTTTAGAGAACATGTGACCGAAATTTCACATCTCTGGCCGGTATTAGATAATTTGACCAGAATTATAGTTTAGAAAATTATAAACTGATTTTTGAGATTTTCACTTCTTTTTATTAAATTGATAAGGGTAATGTACAATCAACTTCGCACGTAGAAAAATCATACTTTAACCAATATAAAATTTAAAGCTGGGTATTTCCTCTTTTCCATATAACTAGGAAACGGTAAACCGTTGTAAGTCCGGAGCGAATAGCTAATGTATCACAAATCTATTCATTTATTAAATGTAGCACTGAATTGCAATGACGTGACGCGTGCGGACAACCGGAAACCATCACGTGACATTATTTGACTTACTTTTCAGAATAATATATAGTTCTTCGCTTCGCTCCGGACAATTATTAGTAAAATGAGAAAGTATTTAAAATTAAAACACAAGCCCTTTCTCGTATCAATGCTATGCTTGCATAAGTAGGGAATTTAAAAAGAAAGAGCATAAAATGGTTTTATACTTAATTTTTCCAAATAAACCAAAAATAATTTATTTTTGATATTTTATTGTATAGAACGACAATAAACTCTGCTTTATACTCCATAATAAATATTCTTTATGGCTCATACTAATATTACAAGTTTTTTCCTGGTGACTTCTGAATACTACTTTGTATTTTAAATGAGATTTCTGTAATTGTTCTTTTTTTTAAAAAAAAAAATTTCGGAATCGGTAAATACATGTTTTTAATTTCAGTGAAAAATTTCACATACAATATGATGTCATTTAACATATAGTAGATTAGATACCTATGTACCGATAATTGCGTGTACCGATAATTGCATGTACCGATAATTTTGCGTCAATAAATTATAATCTGGCCCACATTTATCTGTTATGGTCTACTAATGACCATAGGTACCGGTTATACATGGGGGTGAATTAGGTTCAAGCCATGCCGAAATATTACGGCCCATTACACCAATTCGGCATTACATCGGCGTAATACTATTTTCATATGAATTTTCGAACAAAAATCTGGTGTAATATATTTCACCATTACGCCGCCGTAATTATCTGAAATAATTACGCCCCCCATGTATAGGTGCCGATAATTGATATACCGATATTTCCCCAAACAACATTATCGGTGCATTGAAGTTAGACTGCATAGTATAAGTTATTATCTCTCTTCGCGTTCAAGTTAGGTTCCTAACTGAATAACCAATAAATAAAAAAAATAACTTATTATCTATCAAATTCAAACATCTATATTGAAGCCCAATACGAGCCCACCTTTACTTCACCTTTCGTAAGAAAAGAAATCTACCAATAGAGAAGCAAGGTCTCTATATTAGCACGAAAGTGTGGAAATTAAACGTTAAAAGGGGAAAATGAGAAAACCATGGTTCATTGTGGATCCAGGCAGTCGGTATTGTCTGGTGCAGGTTTGAGGTTTGAGTACAATCAGACTTTGTACTATGTATGATCACTCGATGAATGTTGGCGCTTTGATAGATAATATATTTATCCCATGTGACCAAATTGGTGACACCTGTATCTTGTAAAGTATAGATTGAATCGTAATCATGAAATCTTATACATTCCCCGGCATTATCACTTTCAGAATAATTTTTTTATGGTGATTCGATCATATCAAATTATTGTTTGTTATTGGTTGCGATTTCAAAAATAAAGATGTTAACCGGTCTTAGTGCTTATGGTCTTTCAGCCTTAAGACTGAAAAGATCTTCACCTCGAGCGACTCCGAAAAAATTCCGCAATGGCTGGCATTAGGATCATGAACAGAACGTGAAGTGATGGGGCGGATGCCTATTACTACCTAACATAGAAATCCATAGTGTCGGCGGAATTTTTCGGTGCTACTAGTTGTGTTAGAATGTGAGGCTTGTACTTACTGTTATTCCATTGGAGAATGTTCTTCCTGGAATATTTTAAATTATTCTAAAGCCTAGTTTTCATCCATAAATCCATTTATAAGCTTGACTTATCTCATACAGTATTAAGGGATTATAACAGGTTGAATTAAACAATGTTCCAACATTTAAAAAATTATTTTTCTTTAAGTATATAAATTATATTTATTGTTTAATATTTATAAGTGTGAAGCTAATTTTAATGAGATGTTGGTACTTTAAAATAAGATGGTAAAATCTCGAATTTGACTAAACTAGCCTAATAATATAAATTTCCATTTATAGGATTTTCCAAGGTTAAAAAGTTTAATATAAGAGTTTTCTAAGGTAAAAATAGGCTATTTGCTTAAATGATCCGAGAAAAGCAATAAATTGATGTATATAAAACTGTTAAAATTGTTAAATTTCAAAGGATTATTTTTAAGATTATCACAAGATATATATACATATATATATATATACTGTATATAGTCAACTCTCTTTAAGTGCACCCCCCTTGGGTCCATAATAAAAATTTGAAAAATGTGCATTTAGAGAGGTTGTGCATTTAGAGAGAGAAATTTTATATGATCTAACTGAGTAAGAGGGTGCATTTAGAGGAAAAATATATGATGTGTGCACTTAGAGAGAGTGCACTTAGAGAGAGTTGACTGTATTATAAAATTGAAATAATGAATCAAAAAAGTTTAATGAAATAAAAGCAATCCGAACAAAACGGAAGATAATAGAAGATTTCTGGCTTCACAAAAGAGTTAGGAGGAACTATAAAAGGAGATATATATTTATTAGAATGAGATTAAATACGATGATGATAAATAATATAGCAAAAATGAAGGAAATATCATAAAAGAATGCTAAAATTTTTTTTTAAAATGCTGCAACTTTTAAAATTAATAATTATTAGATGAGATATTATTATTACCTGCTAGGGAAGATTTATCCTTGGTCTTCTTCTTGGTAGACGTCTTTGACCAGCTATTCTTGGTAGATTAACCGGCGGGGGTTTCCTTAATAACCTTTCAAATCTTCTTTTGTAAACTATTCTATAAAAATTATGAGACATTTTCTCGGGATTAATTTTGTTCATTTTTTGAATAGAGACGAAAAAATTTAGTTTAACAAATAGTGAAATTTTTTGATACTTATATTATTCAGTATAAAGCATGTTATTAACGGTCTATAATAATGCCGAAAACTAGACTATCTTGAAATAGTTAAGATTTCTTTATCAATAGCTTGATTAATTTGATTAATAAACAGCATATTCAGCATATTCGGAATAAAATGTAAAGTGTGTGATTATAAATTATAAATGCCAGTGATCTTGAATCATAACAAGAATCATGAAACTTTGTTGTCTATTAATAATGAACATGTTTTATACTTTTTAACTATTGTTCTATTCTTATTTTTCGTTTGAATAACTATTATTCTGATAATATTAAATTAAATCTTTTGATCTTATTGGTTTGGTACGTGATTTATATATATATATATTTCTTTTTTTAAAAAGCACTTCAGTAGTAATATAAGTCATAATGTTGCTAGTGTATAGTAGTATATCAACATCATATTTTACAATATTAAAATATTTTCTACTATACATTTTGATCCCACAGATAAATAAACTTCTGTTAAATTAAAATTAAAGTTCTTGATAGTTAAATATTATGTGTATTTATACACACACACACATATACAGTATATATAATGCATATAATATGTTGAATGATTGAATAAGAAAGATGTTTACATATAAAAAAAAGGATAAAGAAAGGTAAAAATGAATTCACATGAAAAACTACAAATAAATGAATTTTTTTTTTTATTTATTGATGACTCAATGCAATTAGATACATTGATTGTAAATTGATAAGATAATTTGATAATGTATTCACTGTATATAAATATATTTATTGTAATAATATATCTGTTATTGTAGATATCAAATTTATCAACTACAGCCAGACCCTTATATATTCACCTAATTGGTTCAGTAAAAAAACAGTGATTATATAGAGTTGTGACTACTATATAGGAGTCAATTTATTAATAAAAATAATATGTAGGTTAAGCAAAAATAAGTGCTTATAATGAGGTGTACTTATATAGAGGGTGATTATATGGAGGTCTGAATGCACATTAGCTAATGATCAATGTTAGTTTCACTTTTGATTAAAATTTATCCCGTAATTTATTTATTACAAAAAAAAGGCCGGAGATCACGTGATTTAGCATTGTTGCACAAATTCAAAAGCGTGAACTAAATATAAAATAAAAAAATTAAAGTAAAAAATAAATAAAAAAACATTTTCATTCAATCGAATAAATGCTGATTTATATAATGAATACTTTATATATTATAATAATCAAGCTTTCTGGTTATACGATTTGTCTTCAAAAAGTTTGTTTATAAACCAAATTTAAATTTTAGATTGCATATTCGATTGAATGAATTAATTATTTTATTATTATTTTGATTTATTTTATTTTAATTTTATTTATTTTTTACCTTATTTTATTTTATTTTATATTTAGTTCAACGCTTTTGAATTTGTGAAACAATGCTAAATCACGATATTTCCATCAATGAATACTGGCATTTTTTTTTTTGTATTCCATTTTAATAAATAATTTGCGGGATAAATTTATTTCAAAAGTGAAACACATTTATTTAACATTGATAAGGAATGAAACACGTACAACTTATCTTGTATCCTTAATTTCTTATCTACTAACGAAATTAGATAGATTAAAAGGAAAAAAGAAACTTTGTAAGCCACGAAAAATGTTTATAGGTTCACAGCCCATTCATAACTTTGTAAGACAAATAATATCGTATAAAAATGGATCCCAAAAGAATGGAAATATAAAAAAATTTTTTTTTTTTGTTGTAAAACTAATTTAAACCAATAGTAATATCCGCGATTTATTATGAATGAAATTCCTACCTTATAGGCTTGTGTTAACCTTTTTAGTGTAGCTTTTACATATATTAAAATGTACTACAACTTTTTATTAAACTTTAATAAACATATTTTCGGCAGTATAATAAAAAGAGATTTGTGCGATAAATGCTTTCACGTGATTCATAATATCAGTATATTTTGAAACAGGAACCTTTTTTTAGAACTTATGGAACTCTCAGTTTTCGCGAAAAACAAATTTTTTTTAACAGGTAAGAATTATTAAACTTTTTATAATACAGTAAAAGAATTAAACGCTTTAATTTTAAAATTATTTCATGCTATATTAGAATCATCTACACGGTTTATTGTTTTAATTTTTCTTGTAGTTCAAAATCATCGGCTACGAACAATTGAACAAGTTAATTATATGATTGTGAGCCCTGCTATGGGGCTGCAGCAAAAGCTGGTACTCACAAGCTTACAAGATAAGCACGCTATGCTCCTACCCATGCATAACATCGTCATGCTGTTTCAACGAAAGTATCGAAAGTATCCAAAAAACAAGGAACATAAAGACGTACAGTCGGCCGAAGTAGGCGTCCGGGTCGATTAAGCTTCATTATGAAAAAATCCGTTAATGCTATAACGAATTATTCGGTGTAGTAGGAAAAATTTGGTATAATGCAATAAAATAGAGGGAAAAGCATCATGATCATGGAGGCAAAGAAAACTGCGAGGTATATGTAAATCTTCCATCTTTTGATAAAATAGATTAAAGTAATAAGTTTGCTTATTGAAAATAATTTTATGAAAATTAACATCAAATTGTCCTTTATGTTAAAATTTTATCTTCGTTATATTAAAAAAAAATTCGTTTTGAAAAAAAATACATTACAAATAGGGTTATACGGGCTATAATAATCACTTAGTTAAACGGTATACAGTTCACCCTCACTATAGCGAATCCCATGGGCTGGAGATTAAAATTCGTTATAGTGAGAAATTCACTATACTGAGGGTCATTTTATTATATATAAAAAAAATCTGTACCTGAACTTTTCTTCGTTATAGCAAGTTATTCGCTATATAAAAATTCGCTATAGAGAGGGTGAACTGTACCACATTTAATTAGTGATATTCGGAATAACGGGAATTTTTTCATGTTAAAATCGGTACCACACTGAAGATTCGTTAAAACGGGCCGACTGTAAAAAAGTATTATAAAATGAATATGAGCAAGATGAAGGGAGAGAAGGGAGCAAGTGAAGAGGGAGAAGAGGAAAGAATGAGAGAGGAAAGAGTGGGAAGAGTGAGGGACAATAAGAATGGAAAGGTGAGAGAGAGAAGAGTGAAAAGTGAGGGAATGAAAAGAGTAAAAAAAGAAGAGAGAAAAGTGAGAGTGAAAAGTTTAAGATACGATAAGAGTCAAAAGAAGTGAAAAGGAAGAGCGGGAAGTAGTAAGAGACGACAAGAGTGGGGATTGTAAGATGTTCTCTGCGTCATTGATGGATCTTTATTTAATTTTAATTTTAATATTGTCCGATTACTAGAGATGGGTCGGTTCCGAACCGATACTATTGAAAAAACCGAGTCAAGCAGAGTCAAAACCCGAAAAACCGGTTCGGTTCCATAATCGGTTTTTGTCACTTCGGTCCAGGGTACATATCAAACCCGATTTGGAACCGATGTACCAAACCACCGACTCAAGTCGCTCAACCCGAACCTTTTCCATCCCTACCGATTACTCCGATAGCCGACGCATTTTTTGGCACATAAATATCCAAATAGTTAAATAGCCTTTTAAATATTGAACGACATATAATCTAAAAATGAAAAAAATCAAATTTACATATAGATAGGAAAGAAAGGGATGGATCAGTAATCGCTTCCAGAAGAAATATTATCCATTGCTTTATAACGAGGCATTAAATAAAAAGAAAGGACTACTTTATCGAGAGTATTCTCTATGAATGAAGCATTTTAGATATAATGAATGATTTATTAACATTCAAAAGCGAGGTGCGACTAATTTTCGTGCATTAATTCCGAAATACAGCTAATAATAGGTTCGATTTTTTGATGTTTTAATGGAAATCCTTGAGATGCTTAGTGACTTTGAATTTATCGGTATAGATATTAATTGGAGAAGCAAACATAGTATGTATTACTTTATTATTGAAAATATTTTTTACAGAACGTTAGAGTTGAATGTTTTCTAATTTATCTCAATTTCTCAAGCTAGTAAATTGCGAGGAAATAAATTCATCAATTGACCATGTAAATTAAATTTCAGTTTAAGAAGGGTTGGATGATTCATTTAGATGGCTGGTATAAAACCACCCACAAACCTCGCTTTTAAGAATTTTTATGAGATTAAACAGCAGTAAGGATGATTAATAACAAAAAAAAAAATAATGATAAAAAATAATGATATTTTCTCCTGTAAAATAATTATTTGGTGTATTTTGTACTATTTTTAGAAACACCAATCGAAAGATGATGAATTTCTAAACGACATGACTTAATTGTTTTTCTTTAGTCCAACATATTTCTTTATCCTAAGTTAAAATGTAAGGAAAAATATTTAGTCGTTATCAAATTTATCAAATTACAAATTTTTATATAATCTGTAAATCTTTATTTTCCATAAAAAACAAGATCCAATAAGGTGTAATTCGGAAAATTTTGTGCACTACATTCTCAAATTAGTACTACATAATGATCACTCTCTGCGTGCAATTTAAAGTCTTAAAAAATTTTCACAATAATTGTAAAAACTTACTTAATAAGGAGAACAATATTTTGTATCAATAACTTTTTTTGTTATTTCGGTAAATTGAACAACTATTTTATTTCCATATGGAAAAAACCCTTATTTTTTTCTTATTTTGAATTTACAAATTCGGCGATATTTCATCAGTGTGAATTTCAAGTGCATAAACACAGAATACCCTTCCTTTTTTTTAGGGTCATTGTTTTGCTGCAATGATAAATTTCTTGTTCGGTTACAAAAACTTAAGCTGGGAGTAGTAAATAACTATATATAATATACTAAACGAAAATAATAATTTAAAATAAATTAAATTACTTGAGAAGTATGCGAGTTTACTTTGTTTAATTTCTCACAAATAAGCCTTTTTTTTTTTAATAAAGAATTTTAAAAAATAAAAAGTATCGAATCGTCAGACTGGTGGTCCTTTTTTTTTTTTTACTTTTTAAACAATATTTTAAAAATTCGCAAATTTTCTGCCTCCTGTCGATCACGTATTTAAACATTCAAAACAAATAAAAAATGCAATTAAATTCACTGTTCATTTATTGCGTATTTATGTTTTGCATGAAACCTTTTTTTGTTTATATTTTTCGTAATATTCATCCAAATAAATCATGGCACTATTTAATTGGTTAAATGTTACATTTTATTTCCTTGTTGCGATATCTTTATGTGCGCATTTTTTCTCGGTATCCATGTACAACTAAGGTTACAGAAATACGGCGGTACAAAGCCATCACCTAATATTTGATATACAATTATCGAAAAATTATTAATTCAATTACAATAATAATAATGTTTGCCGTTAATAGATTAAATAACAAAGTATTTGAAAATACACCCAGTCATGAAATTCGCACCTACCTGTCAATTTTGGTAGAATTCGTAAAAAGTTATCAATCCCAGTTATTTATTGTTAAAAATAATGAATAAAATTTATTTAAAATATAATTTTACTACAAAAATTTTTTTAGAAAATTGATTACATGTCTGAGTTTTTTTCTTTATCGGAGCTTTTCCAAGAAAATTTTTTTATAGGGTCTCTCAACGAACTAATCTTGGCTTTATAACGATAGAACTTTTTAAATTTCTAATTGCAAGAGTGAACTTACTAAGCTAAATGTTTTGTGTTGTAAAATACGACATGAGTGTGACATGCGCCCCTATAAAAAATTTATTTATGCAACCAAGTTCTCAATCGAGAGTGATCTGATCGGCCAAAAAATATCCGAAAGCTTCAAAGAGTTTCGGAGAGTTTCCCATTTTTGATGAACAACTAACGAGCTAAAAACCACTTTTTTCTTTAATTGATAGAAACCATTTCAAATTATTTTATTTTTACGTACCAAAAATGAGTCCAGCAAGATTTTTTTCAATATAAAAAAATTATTGATGCTTGAAACTTTTAAAATAAATAATAGAAAATATTATCATAAAAGGGTATGCTCAAGCCGTTATTGATTGTGATACTTTGAGCACAATGACATTACAATCGAAGAAGATGCTTGAGCTTGAGAACAGTGGGTTTAATCTCTAAAGTACTAAGGGAATACGCGTAGGGGAATACGCGTTTGTGTTACGAAAAAAAAGTATATGTACGTTGACCTTTCTTTGAGTTTTCAGATTTCAAAAAAAAAAATTTTTTTTTTTCAATAGGACGTTTCCTTTTGAAAAGCTACTTGATATCGATAACCATTTTTTTGTCGAATTTTCTCTGTTATCATGGTAAGTTAACTGAACATCTTACATATCTATGAAAATTGTCTTCTTATGGGGGTACCACGGAACGTTCATATTTGATATCATTTTCTTTATTATTTTTTTGTTCATTTTTCGTATTTTTTTTTATTTTATATTTTATATTGATATTTTATTTTTATTGTCTTATCTCTTTTTTCATTTTTTATCATATTTCATACTAAGTTCGACCAAATAACTCGCAGATCAATTTGTGCGACTAATAATTCTGCACGTACTATTATATCCGCAAAGGATTTTATTTATAAAATTTTTCACAAGTGTACACCGTGAGTATCGAAATTTGTGTATTGACTATTCTATGATATTATAAACCTATTCTATGTATCTTGGCAATTCCAAGAAAGAAATTCTTGGAGAAAGTTGGGCCGTCAGATTGATCGTTTATTAATTTCCTGTTTTTTCAATTAACTACTCGGCACTTTTTCTTAACGTAACGAAATGAATGTTTAGAATCAACGAGCCTTAATCCTCTGCTCTGGGTCTTGGTATTGACGCTACTATTTGTTATCTATTGTCGTGATGCCTAGACACATTGATTAGCCCCAGAGCTATATCATGGTCTTGGTATTGACACTACTATTTGTTATTTATTGTCGTGATGCCTAGACACATTGATTGGTCCAGAGCTATATTATGGTCTTGGTATTGACGCTACTATGTGTTAAATCAAAGATTTTAGTATGACAGTATTATCTATTGTTGGAATGCCTAGACACATTTTGTCGATGGCGTCCAAGAATATTTAAGGAGAAACTAGCTTTCCTGGATGAGGGTTAGCTGCCGTGACTCCTATCATAGAAATAATAAATTAGTATTTTGTTTTTTAATAATATTAAGATCTTTTCTTAGTTTCTCCCGAAAATGGTTTGAGAATTTGACTAAAACAAGCATACTTGATTTCAGCATATGATGAATTGAAAGTTTGGAAAAATCGCGATTTCTGAAAAAAAAAGACTGTAAGTTCATGATTAAATAACTCACAGATCAATCTATACAACAGTCGGATTATTAATGTTTTGATCCAATTTTTAGGACTGCACATACAATTATTATCTTCACAAAGAGCATAAAAGCAATATAAATCGGATTCTCACAAATGTATGCTGTGAATATCAAATTTTGCGCGTTAACTATTTTATGATATTATAACTCTATTCTGGATATCTAGATAATTCCAAGGAAAAATTATTTTGAGGAAGTTGAATCAGTGAAAAGGACCCAAGAAATATTATCTGACTTTTGAAGTGCTTAAATTGCTATGGTATAATATCTATTTATTATTTTTTATATTATGATATAACATCTATTTACTTCTTTAAATATTAACTGTACAATATATAGCTACTGCATTGTTACGAAAATTTGATACAGTATTAAAAAGCAAATTAGATATAGATTTTTTATTAATGTATAGACTAGTGAAAAAGATACAATTTCAAATCGGACGTTACTTTCCGACATTATATACATTAAATATTTGTATTAAATTTTATTATATTATGAAATAATATTAATAAATCCCAACTAACACCTAAAAAATAATAATAAATATTTAACTAATTGCAAAATTTAAGCCGTTCTGCCGGAATAACTTTGGCAGCTCAATTAATGCTTTCCATTGAAGCTCTCCAAAATGAAATGATTCGATGTTATGAAATTGTCCGAAAAATTTGGCCAGTTAAAACTGATCAGCTGAGTGTAGAAACCGATCACGTGTTCTGAGAGCTCTTCATCTGATGTATCTCTTGAAGAAATTAGAACCCGTTTGAAGCAAGTTTGATTCGATTAGGAGAAAGATGATTCTATAGATTATGCGTTTGAAGCATTTAGACGCGAAATTCGTGAAAAGATTGGGAAAGAAACTGTGAGCCGCGAAGGGGATCCAAAATTTAGAACAGTAATGTTAATTATCAGATAGTAATAGTAAAGAAATTAATGGTAGTTTAAATAACAACATTGAGTAGCGGGGAAGGAACTGCCATCATACGGGTTTGGGCTCGGCAAATTCCTCTCTGGAAACCCGCTACTCTATCATTTTTTACATACACATACATTCTTACTTGCCAGCCGGCACTTTTCAATTCGTATATTATGTATATTATGTAATTTTCATGCATTGCTGATATCACAAAATTAAAATAAAGTTTTTAATTTTTTTATTGCAGAAAAAAAATATTAAGCGGTAAAATTATTAAGAAAGTACATTTACTGAATATTAGGACAATGAACATTACCAACTTCCATAGAACTTTCTTTCGAAAAATCATTTTCCAGAGCCATTGATATGCGCCTTTTGTCGTCGCCTCTTCGTTGGATCAATATTCGTGAGTTCATTAGAATAATTAATTAATCTTGAATCTTCTGTAACCGTTTTAGTCGTTTTAGCCGTTTTAATTAGAAAACCAATGGACCAAATTTATCATGAGTTCCATTTTGGTTAAAATTTCCGATGCATGATTTGATTAATCTAAATCATAGTAAGGTGAATCCGCTTGATCATAGTTGATCACAATCCATTTATCATCGATACCAACTTTCCTAATCGAATTCCATTGAATCTAAAAATTGATAATTAATTATAAAAAGTTATTTTCTTATTGATTACGAGATAAAAAAAATATTAAAAATATTAAATAAATACCTTGAAGAAAATTAAATACAACTTTAATTTTTAGTAAAATTTATTCTATTGTATGTCGGTTTATTTCCTAGCAATTTGATATACTTCATAATCTTCTGCTAAGAATGTATCTTCGGTATCTCTTAATCTTCTTTCATAATGAATATTTCTACAGCGAAATTCATCATAGTCTGTGGACTCATTGGGGGCCCGTATAATAAGATCATAACCAAAATATGGTCCACGGACTTTGCTATAATTTACTGCATGATGTATATTTTTTACGTAACTGATAATCGCATCTTTAAAGAGGTTATTCTTGTTTTTAAAAGTAAATATAAAACTATCTTTAGTTTCACCCCAAGTTTCGGAAGATTCCCATTTTAAAGGATTATATCCACCAATAATCACTTCCGTCCCTTTTACTTTAATAAAGGTAACAGTATTTGATTTATTATCACATAAAGTATGAAATTTTTTAGGAGTAAATCCGTCTCGGCTTCCTCTTAATAACAATTTAAATTTATATGGTAAATAAAATTCTCTTAAATGAGAAACTTTATGATTAACATCCACTTTATCGATCCATCTTGAAATAATTGAAGCAATATTTAAATTAACAATTGTTGGATCAATAATTCCATGATTTTTATCACTAAAAATATTTCTAGGAAGTGATATATTGTCATTTGGTTCGCTATCAGGATTTAAGTAAGAATTTAATAATTCTTCATAAAATTGAGGTTTTAAAAGTTTTTTATAAGGATGAACTTTTTGTAAGAACTCTTTAGATGATAAACAAAAAAATCTGATAAATGGTAGGCAATGTTGTAATGTTATTTCCATTGTCTTGAAGTCATTATCAGACCAAGTATTGGGATCAGCAAGAAGCGTAGGATTTTGTGCGATACCCCATTTTAATATATGTTCCCAAACATCAATTTCTTCCATTTGTAAATCATCTCTTTGAATAAGTTGAACTAAAGATTTTTCAGGAATTGACGTGAAATCAAGAGATTTAAAGATTTTATCCGGAGATCTTGCCATCAAGTTCGTACAGAATTGTTGGATTACTGTTAGAGAAGTAAATTGAAAGCTTGTTCTATGAATAAGTTCAAAATGTTGTTCCATCCATTGAGATTCATTTTCAATTAAATATTTTTGTAAATAATCAACTGATTCTTGAAGAAGAAGCTCATTTGCAGCTAGTAGGACCTTGAAAACATCTGAAGCGTCTTGCCCATTTAATAAAAGAACACCGCCATAAATATACCTATATTATAAATATTTTATTATCAATTATGGGTATATTAAATTCATTAAATGTTATAACTTACCTTAGAATAATCATAAAGGTATCCGGTGATATATTCGATAATTTAAAATGAGATATACCATTATCATTATTCTTTTTATTTGAAACCAAAGCTCTACGTAAATATGGAGAACGGGAACACAAAATATTCATATGCGCACGAAAAAATTTCACATTAGGGTCCTCTCCAACTTCAATTGTGATATCATAATATTCATTGTTTTCCAATAATTCAATATAGTTTTTGACTTAATTTCGTAAAAAATGTTGACATGGTTTATTTTATTTATTTATTTATTTTGTTAAAAGGAAAAGCCCTTTTTTTGAAGATCGTTTTGTAATCGGTTTACTTATACTGGACGTAATTGTTTCAGATATGGCTAGATTATGTTACTCCACATTTCAATGCTGTGCTACTTTTCTTTCTAAATAGTTTTTTTAATTTTGTTTTCAAAATGTTTACTATTACTTTTAAATTGTTTTATCATCAATGAAAAGGATTGAAAGTCAACCTTTAACTTTACATCAAACTTCCAAATATTAAAGGGATATACGCTGATCCGACAAGTATGTTAACAAGCATAATGAAGTCAAAGGTTATCAACAGCATATAGAATTCCTAGAGATCCCGTTGGTATTATGTATTCATCGATGGTCAATAACAGATAAAGTATAAAATCTATAAACCATCGGTGTATACGTACTAATAAACAATGAGATAAGCATGTTATTCTATAGATATCTAAGAAAATCTCCATTCATATTACCATATACGATGCACTTCAAGACATCGGGGAATATTCATTGTTATCCATATCTATTCATCGATATCCAATAACAAGAATTTATTGGGAATATGGTCTGATTCTATAAATATAGCATATTTCCAGATTTTTTAATCTCAAAATCATCACGTAACAAATCAAAATTTTTTACAACCATCGATTCGTTAATATATATACACACATCAATAAATTAAAGAGTAAAAAGCTGATTTATCTGTATTATACTTTATTAAACATAAAGACTTTCATTTTTACTAATAAAAATAAAATTATATTAATTTTTACAATATAGTTAATATAGTACAAAATTTAAAATGTTTAATAATCAAATTCGAGTACGAAGTTTTGGAAGTATAATTAGAATTCGTTTGCAAAAGGTATACACAGTTTTAGTCTTGAAAACATTTAGACTATATCAGATATGTGTAAAAGAACGCCATAAAGAAATCTACTATCTTAAAGATGTCCAGGAATGAACTAAAATTAGTCACGTGAAGATATAGATCGTCGGCTGACACTATTTGTAATTCTGGCCAGCACTATACTTCTACAAACTTGACGAAAGGTAATTTTAAGGTTTATTTTGTTAGTTGGAAAACTTCATAATCATCTATTTGAAAATTGTCTCCTGTATCTCTCAAGTTTTTCTCATAATCAACCTTTTTACAGTTAATAGTACTATAATCCGCCGATTCTTCAGTGGAATTGATAAACACGTCGTCACCGAAGCACGGTCCATTACAAGGGAAATTGTTTATTGCTCTGGGTATATTTTCTATTTTACTAATAATAACATCTTTAAAAAGTTTATTCTCATTCTTAAAAGAAAATATAAAACTATCTTTCGTATTTCCCCAAGTATCAGAATTTTCCCATATTAAAGGGTTATATCCACCAATAATTTCTTCCGTTCCTTTTACTTTAATAAATACGACAGTATTTGGTTTATTATCACATAATTCATGAAATCTTTTAGGAGTAAATCCGTCTCGGCTTCCTCTTAGTAATAATTCAAGTTTATATGGTAAATATAATTCCCTTATTTGAGAAAATTTGTTATCTATAATAACTTTTTTATCAATACATTTAGAAATATGTGAAATAATCAAATTATTAGCAATCTTCGAATCAATTTCAATATTTCTAGGAAATGAAATATCATCATTTGGTTGAATATCAGGATCCAATTGAGAATTTAATAATTCTTCATAAAATTGAGGTTTTAAGAGTTTTTTATAAGGATGAACTTTTTGTAAGAACTCTTTAGATGATAAACAAAAAAATCTGATAAATGGTAAACAATGTTGTAAAGTATTCTCCATTGTCTTGAAGTCGTTATCAGACCAAGTATTAGGATCTTCAAGAAGCGTAGGATTTTGTGCAAGACCCCATTTTAATACATGTTCCCAAACATCAATTTCTTTCATTTGTAAATCATCTCTTTTAATAAGTTGAACTAAAGATCTTTCAGGTATTGAAGTGAAATCAAATGAATTAAATATTTTATCGGGAGATTTTGCCATCAAGTTCGTACAGAATTGTTGAATTAACGTTAGAGAAGTAAATTGAAAGCTCGTTCTATGGACAAGTTCAAAATGTTGTTCCATCCATTGAGATTCATTTTCAATTAAATAATTTTGTAAATAATCAACTAGTTCTTGAAGAAGAAGCTCATCTGCAGCTAGTAGGACCTTAAGAACATCTGAAGCGTCTAATTCATTCAATGGAAGAATACCACCATAAATATATCTATGTTATATTTTTAAAATTTAAAACAAAGTTAAAAGATTTATGATATATTAAATTTATTTAAAAAATGCATATGATTTAACCTTAAAATAATTTGAAAAATTTCTGGTGATATATTTGGCAATTTAGTAGCTAAAACATTATCATCATTCTCTGAAGCCAAAGCTCTTCGTAATTGTGGAGAGCGGGAACACAAAATACTCTTATGTGCACGAATAAATTTCACATTAGGATCTTTTCCAACTTCAATTGTGATATCATAATATTCACTGTTTTCCAATAATTCAATGTAGTTTTTACTTAATTTTGGAAGAAATTGTGTTGCCATTTTAAATTTTTTTTAAAAAAAAAGTTTAACGGGAAAGGAAAAAAAATTTTTAAAATCGGGTTTATTTATAGTAATTGACTGCCTTAAACTTTACAGAAATAAAACTATATATATTGTCCTAGTGCGGAATTACTATTAACTATAACTAGCTATCCTCAGATCGACAATAATATTATTACAATGATAGTAGACGCAACTACGCTAATTTCTCAACAAGTGAAATGATAAGCAGATATGGCTAAATTAAGTATATCTTTTTCAAGTAAATTTTACGCCACATTACAATTAATGATGTATTGCTTATGGCAAGTTTCGTCTCTCTGTTTATTATGATAGATAGGGTGCCAGTAGTTCTTTTTAGTTTGTATCAATGGTTGTCAAGTTGAATATGATACTTACAGTATTTCTTTTACATTCTCCTCGTGAGATCATTATATTATTTAAAGTTACCACATTTTCTATCAAATAAAAAATAATAAGCAATTTTGAGTGAAAATGTAAAAAAACATCATACTGATCGATTTTGCGGCAAAGTATGGACATTTAATTCTATATTTTGATTTCAATTTATTTTCCGCTGCCTTTTTTTTCATTATTTGATGGGAAATCCTTTTAATAATATATTTGTAAAATAAAATATTATTCCAATTGATCGCAACAAATTAGAAAAAAAGTATTGTTCCAATTGATCTCAATAAATTATTAAAATTTTATTAAAATAATAGATTGCATTAATTTTGCTTTGTTACAAAATTATATTTTCCATCTTCCTTTATTTTATGAAAATTTTAATATATGAAAAAAAAAAAAATCAACAAATGTATAATTTATTATCTATTATTAAAATTACCCTTTATTTATCATAACCACCTTCAGTATATAACCATTCTTCATAACTTGATTGATCCAAAAAAAAGAAATTTTTTTTAATATATACATAAATATGTATGTAAAATAAAAATGATGAAACATACTGCAAATATAGGTTCCAATGAAATGGTTTTAAAGTAAACGGGTGTTTCAACTGGTTCATTCATATCACTTTGAACAACATTAAGTGCTTTTGAACCAAGTGTTAGAATAAAATTTTTATACATTCTAAAGAAATAAATAGGCTTTTTTTTCTTACCAACCAATTTTACAAGTCATCGGTTGCTTTAAGAAACGGTATGGTTTCAATCGTAATAGGTACATGAGTATAGTTTCTTTGAGGATTATTCAAAATAAGTAGTCATTTTTTTTTAAAAAAAAATATATATATAGAAATGATAAATAATAATAATAAATAAAAAGGTCTATATATTTTTCTAAAAGAATGTATTACAATACCAATACAATAGATTGATGCGAGAAAGACGAGATAATGGTGCACAATCTGTATATGCCTTTCTTTGATAAACTCTTAACTTTTAAGATTCCATTCTTAGAAGGGTCGTTGAGACCTTTGAAGAAATCAAATATAGTAACACCGGGAAGGGTTACAACACAATTTCCTGACATCCATATTTCCCGACGTAACTGACATTTTCCCGAAAAGAACTTTTCCCGACATGATATTATCTCGAAATGACAATTTTCCGAAATTAAATTACGAAAGATGATTTACAAAAATACTTTTTTACTGTGAAAAAATAAATTTTTTTTATATAATAAATAAATTAATGATCATATGAAAAACTTTTCCTTTATAGAATTTTATGACTAAAAAATTTCATGAAATTTAGGAATTATCGTCAAATTTATTTAATTTGAAATATTGTAAATGAAATTAATATTAACGAAATCTTAATTTATATTTAAAAGTATAATTAGATATTAATGACAAAAAAATATGAAATGGTCAACAATTATTTTCTAAATAGATTCTTTTTCTCGTATCGTACAACAAACCATAATAACATGAGATCAAAGATTGAATCAAATATGATATTTGTCTTTCACTTAATAATATTTCATGTTCATGGATTAATTCATATAAAGTCTTTTACCTAGGAAATATTTTTTATCGATTCTACATTTGCTTATATTGAAAATAT
>JADRCO010000370.1:0-35719 GCA_021464525.1 Rhizophagus sp. LPA8_4_AMF | reverse complement strand
TTTTATTTTAAAAAGTCAAATAAACAAGTTTTAAACTTGATTTTTACTGATTTTTGAAAAATCAAAAATGTTAAAATATCAAATTGAAAAATTATAAGGTGGTTGCACAATTTTGCAATTTGCTGTAAACTAGTTTTGGGAGTTTTGAATTAGTTTTGAAGTTTTGAACCAATTTCAAAGTTCTAAACTAATTTTAAAGTTTGAACTAGTTTCAAATTTAGTTTCAAAATTTGGAATTAGTTTCAGAAATGGATTATAGTTTTGAAGGACAATATTAGTATTGTATTCCAGTAAGTATTAAAGCTAGAAAAATAAAATTATTATTCATTGGATTTATCTCATTAAGCTAAACTCAATAGTATTTTCATTAAATTTAAATTATTAATTAGCTAAAAAAATAGGAATATGTAGTTTAAAATTTTTTAAAAATATCCCTGAAATAAGCAATTTTTTGAAAATTTTATATGGTTAATAAGTAAACTTCAATATTGACCTATACATATATAGATTGTTTAGGGTTTACAGTAAATTTATTACTATATCTTTGTATCTGATGTAAGCAATATTCTTGTAGAATTTTATAAATCACTGGTCAAAATAGGTCCAGTTCAGCTAAAAATTGGATGTTTAATTTTAGGCTGAATTTGGCAATAAAGATTTTCAAATTACAAAATTCTGATTGGCTGCTAATCAGCACCAATTAGAATAAATATTCTGAACTAAATCAAAACAAAATCATCATACTGATTTATAGTAAAATTTAATTCAAATTATAAAAAACTTTAATCTGAATAATACAGTAGCAAATTTTAATCTAATTTATGGCAAAATTAAACACAAATTTTGTCTGAATTTTGGCTAGCAATCATATATTTTATTACATATATATATATATAAATTTTGAAATAAAACTAAAAAAATTCACGCAAATTAAAAATTCTCAAAAAATTTTCTAAAAATTTTCCAAATAATCCCAAAAAGTCCACCAAAAAAAACTATGCAAATTCCCTAAAAAATTCCCAAAATAATCCATGCAACAAAAAATTCCCAAAAAAAAAACCAAAAATTCCCCTAAAAAACCATGCAAATTTTCTAAAAAATTCCACAAAAATTCCCAAAAAATTGCCAATATCGTCATTGATTCTGAATATATAATTTTTACTCAGCTATCTTGAGATGTTTAGAATTCTTATTTTGTTTAACATCTGCAACTGATTGTTCTCTACCAATTTCTATTTCTTCCATTTCTCCTACAGATTTGTGTTTACATCTGTCTTTGATTGTTTGATATCGGTATTAAATGTTAGTGTGCCTTGTTCGATATATGACCACTTAGAGGTGCTATTCAGATGCAGCCGGTCATATCGATGTAATTCATCATCTCGTATTTATTCTCTAATTAACTTAATCTGAGGGTCGTACATATCAAGAACATTCTGAAGGAGTTTTTAACTAAAAATAGTAAAAATATAAAATTAGATTCCAAAAAATTTAATTAAATTTCAGCTGTAATAACCAAAATTCAGAATGTCAAATCTCTCTCAATTGCCACAAATAATTGTAAATGACAATAACAGATTTTGTCATATTTTCTTCATCTGTCTCATTCACTTTAGATGAGTGGTACAAGTGATCGGTTAACATCGTTAATAAAAGTCACTTTTTGTATTTTGTTATTCTTTCATCATTAGATTTATATAGAGCTTTGATGGCTTTCATTTGTTAAATTTTTTTTATATAAATTTACACCAAAGTTAGTATATAAATTGACATAAAATTCAGTATAGCATATTATACTTACATCATTCACTCGATTATTTATATAAATCCGCTATTGGTTTTTATCTGATTTTCCTGCATTTTTTATCTTTTATTGTGAATGGCGTGATTTGTGAAGATAATGTAATCATCTTATTAATTGGTCAGTTGAAGGTTTATAATTTAGAACCATTGACTTTTGTAATTCTGGAACTAGTTTACGGCAAATTTTAAGATTCTTTATGCTGTTAAATATCTCATTGTAGTCTAAGTCCTGTTTTTTATCCATGGTTTTTAAAACTGCTTTCATGTCGATCTAGTTATAAATAAATCAAAAAAAAACCCAGTAATTTTAAATAAATTCATAAAATAAAATCATTTAAGATTAAACCAACCCTGACAGTTAGTACCAATTTCGCTTTTTTCATTTTGCTCTTTATCCTCTAAACTGGAGGAGTTCTTCGATTCATCTTCCAGTTTATCAGACATATGAACTACCTTTTCCCTTTCTTCCTCTTCTTAGTAAGCTGTTCTTCAGTTTTCTATCGCTCAATCAATTTGGGTAGCCAATATCTTGCATACTATTCGATTTTATCACATAGGTCATCATTCTCGTTTGCAAACATCTTATTAACTGTTGTTAGAAATCAATTTTATCATATAATTGTTTATTTATGCAGACAAGTTTTGATTTTTCTTGAAATAATTTTGAACATTTTGTTTGCAATTTATCTATTTTCTGTTTTAATTTTCTATTTTCTATATAAAAAAGTCATTATTAATATTTTTATTAATGATTGTCAGAATAAAATACAAATTATATCTGCTACCAAATCAACTTCAACATCTTTGTTTTCATTTTCTTTTTCTAACGATTTGCTACTATTTAAAATTTTAATATATTTTGACGGTAGGCAAATATTTTTATATCGCTTTTTTATTTCTGTTATAAAATCTATAAAATCAGAAATTCAATTATTAATATATCAATTAATTATTTGTTAAAGTTTAACTTTATCTTTGAAAATATTCAGATCTTCTACTAATTTACTTCCTTTTCCTTGAGCTTTAGTTGAAATTTTAGTTGAACTTTTACCAATTATCTCTTCCTAATATCTTTGTGTTTTTGATTTTGATTTTTTATTATTATTTGACATTTTTAATTCTTAATTGATTTGTTTAACATTCATTAAGAAATTAGAATATATGAATATTGGCTCTTTTTATATTTTTTAAATCAATTAAATTATCAGCACACTTTAGGAAAAATTGCTATACTGTAATAGTACTAAAGCTACCCTTCTAAAATAAAATTCATTTTCTAAACTAATTCCAAACTTCTAAACTAAACTATATTTTCTAAACTAGTTTTAAATTTCTAAACTAATTCTAAACTAATTCAAATTTTGAAACTATTAAAAATTAATTTAAACTAATTTAAATCTAATTAAACTTAATTTAAATGTTTAAAATTAATTTAAACCCAATTTAAAGTTTTAAGATTAATTTGAAATATAACTTGAAAATAAAAAATTAACTTTTATTTTTTAGTTTAGGAAGTTTCAAAATTTGAAGTAATTTTCTAAACTATTTTAGAATGATTTCAATTTAGAATAATTCTAAACTCATTAGTTTAGAAGGGCAACTTTAGATAGTACTCATCAATTTCTTGAAATTTAGCTATTACCCCTTTAAAAATTGAATAAATCATCAATAAATTTTGTTAATTTTAAAATAAATCAGTTTAATATGGCAATACTCATCTAATTTCTTGAAATTATTTACTCAAAATTCACACTAAATCAAATTAATTGAATAAAAGTTATTAGTATATTTTTTTAAAAATAATGTCAATACTCATCCAATTTCTCAAAATTCGTGCTAAATCAAATTAATTGGATAAAAGTTGTTAGTGTATTTTTTAAAAATAATGTCAATACTCATCTAATTTCTCAAAATTCATGCTAAATTGAATCAATTGGATAAAAGTTGTTAATGTATTTTTTTTAAAAATAATGTTAATACTCATCCAATTTCTCAAAATTCATGTTAAATCGAATTAATTGTTTAGATAAAAGTTGTTAGTGTATTTAAAAAAAGTGTCAATACTTATCTAATTTCTTAAAATTACACTAAATCGAATTAATTAGATAAAAGTTGTTAGTGTATTTTATTAAAAATAGTGTCAATACAAGAAAAAATAAAATAAAATAAACAAATTTTTTTTAAAGATAATTGATAATCAATAAAAAAAAACTTAATAATGATTGGATCCTGATCAATATCTGATCGCTAAAATTAAAATTCGGCATTTTGACAAGAAAATAACAAAACTTATCATCCAAGCAAAAAAAAGAAATATTAGTTAGTAATATTGCATTTTATACAAATATCGGTACCCAATATATATTAGATAACATATTGGTAACTAATAGCTTAGTGCTTAGATATCAGATCTTAACTTTCGGGCATATTTTTTAAGATACAACAAATTGGGTATCTAATATATAAAATGCCTAATATACATCTAATTAGTCACCAATATGTAGGTACCCAATATATACTCAATAGCCTCAATTTTAACCAGTGTAGCGAACTCTTGATATAGCGATTTTTAATGATTACATGATATTTAACTAATCAAAATAGAATAGATTTCCCTTGTTATAGTGAATTAACCAATCAAATTACTTAAATTTTTTACTATAATTTTATAGCGAAGTTAAAATGTACAGTGTTCACTATATCAAAAGTTGGCTGTAATACACTATTTTTCAGATGGCAGCAAAATTTTTGTTTAATATTTGATAAATATGACTTGTCCAATGCCCATGTACTTAGGTGTTGTGGAGTTAAGTGTAAGTGTTTTGATCCATTAATATAACATGATCTCTGGTGTTCTATTACAATAATGTCTTTGTGATATCAACATTACAGATGTCGCTATTTTACTTCTTTCCTCAGATAAGTTTGATAGAATTTGCAATCAGGGTAAGGGGTTATTTTTCTTGACATTTTCTCTCTGATCAGCCTAGACCTGCTCATATTATACATTTATTCCAAAATACCGATAATCTTATTTGCATTACAGAAGATAAGATAGAGGGAAAAATGTAAGACTATTCATATATTAAATGGAAGAATATGTCAATCATCTATAAGGTACTATGTTAAATTTACAATAATTGAGGGATTTGCTCAGAAAATAGTTCAGATTGAGAGTTCGTATGAAACGAACAAAAAGAAGCGAAAACGTGATGACGAATATTTTGATTATCTATATGGTATCATTTTCATAGGACGAGACTGGCATTTTCTGCTTTACCTGTCAGGTGAGATTTATAGAAGAAGTAAATTACCTCTCACCATCAAATTTACTGATGAGGTTTTGAAGGAGTCGTCCAGGAATGGCAGGGTTTGTGTGAAAGCGTGAAAAAAGTTTTGGGTGTGGTTGTTGGGTTATTAAAAGATAGGGTATGCTTGGATTAGTGTTCCAATCCGTTTACCCGCTATCCAGATATTTTGTCAGATATCCGATATCCGGCAGTTAAAAAGATGACGGATACGTTAACGGATCAGATATTTCAGATGACGGATAATAGCAGATCAATTTGACGTTATCTGTCAGTTACTATGTTTTCATAACAAATCTGTTTATTCGTCATCCGGATATCCGGCAGATAATCTGTTATCTGGCACATTTTCGAATATGGATAATAATCGAATTGGATAAAACGGATGACGGATAATGGCTGGATCGGATAAAAACAGATGAAGATATCCTCAGATTGGAACACTAGCTTGGATGATAAACCTGATAGAAAAAGGGCTAGGATTGAGGGATATTGTTCGAAAAAATGGACACTAGCATAGAAACTATATATATCACCGGGTGCAGTCCCAAACTTGTATTTATTTTTCGCATGTATTAATAAATTTTTTTTTGGGCAAAAGTGATCAGCGTGAACAATTGTTCACGCGCATGTGATTTTTTTTTTATTTGAGTATGAAATTTTAGGTTATGAAATACCGTGACAAAATGTCGATATGGGTAAAGTACGGGGATTGTAACAGATGTGAAAAAATGGTATTTCATGGAATGTACGCTAGACAGCGAAAGGAGACCATTGTTCAAGTTGTCAAAGTCCTTATTTGTTGTGTATGAAGATGAGGTTATGAAAGAGATAGAGAGTCCTTGGCCGTATTATTTGGTTGTTGTACAAATGACACTGATCGTGACAAAATTATAACTACCGCGTGATATCATGCTTGAGATTACATATAGATCTGCTAACAAGAAAAGAGCTTCAGTAAAAATATTCAGGTGGATATCTGAGAAACGACATTCTTAGTTCCAAATTTTGACCTGAATATTCACGTCGTCACGGTTGCACCCATGAAGTAATAATGTGAATACATGTTCGATAAGCTAACTTCTATTTATTTTTCCCGAATATATGAAAGTTAGAGAACCTTGTAGTTAGAAGTATTAGCGATAGCTGTAGAAATTTACAATAAATGTAGGAGCAAAAAAAGCTAAGACTCGCACTAAATGGCCTAGGATTCGCGTAGTCCCTACCTCTTTGATAACATTATACATTTCACTTGCTTCTCTACCATTTTTATATTTTTTAATCATACTGAATGCTAAATCATGTATCACAATAGATTTATTTTTTATGCAAATTATATTACATTTCGTGAAGTTTAAATATACAACAATTTTACACAAAGACAAAATTTGTAATGCATTTTTGTTTGCTAAGTAAAACCTGAAATACGCATTTCTAGTTTTATGAAATGGCTTTTATCTCTTTTTCTTTAAGAATTTACTTTTTTATCTTTTTAAATCGGTTTAAGGCATTCTTAGCAGATGGCCTATCATCACTTTGCAACTCACTTCCAAATTGAGTGATTTTTTGTGAGAGACCGATGATCCATACGCTTTCATCTATAATAAGTTTTCCTACACTCCATATGTCCACTTCTCCACCGTGGTTAGGTTTAAATACTTCTGGTGCATGTTCATCTGGTGTAAGGTGGTCTGCTGGACTATTTGGGTAACCATCTGCATCTTCCCAATCAATAACCATCCACATCAAGAGCACTAGGGAGTCGAATAATATTAGGCCATCTTATATCCTGATGGTATATAGGTTCATCATCATGCAAACCCTGAAAAAATTACGGACGAAAATGATAAATGCTCAGCAAACATTCATCTGGAAATCATCACATACTTACCACAAGCATCTCAAGAACACAGGTAATTGAATCAAGCAATTCCTGCTGATTTTTTGGATTCACACTCATTCCTTTTGGGGAAAGATTCACACTGTCTTTTACTTCGCTGACAAGATCAAGATGGTCAACATTCGGTACTCCTTTCTGTACCAGTTTTTCATAAATATTAACAAGCCTTTTAACACGAGCACTGGCATCAGGACTAATGTAGGTCTTTTTAATATTTTTTCCACACACCTCAATAATCTGACGACCCTCTCTGCAAGGAAAAAAATGATATTAGAATATAAAGTACTTTGAAGGAAAGTAAATTCTTGTCTCACCTAACAATAGGAATGAACTCGACCGTTTCACGAAATCCAATCACGTCCTGAATCTGCTCGATGATTATGCTTAAATTGATCATTCTACGAAAATGAAGGATACGTTCTCGCCTCAGCGCTAAGTTTGAATTTGCGATGTTAATGACGTTTGGCACATCATGATCCTCTGGAGGCCGGCAGATGGCAACGAACGTTACAAGAGGTCCATTGGCATAGTAACCTGCAACAGCAAAATTACGTTTAGTATGTAGCAAGTTACCAGAGGTCCATTGGCATAGTAATCTGTGAAACAAACACAAGGTTTTACCTAAAACATATGGGGCAGGATCGTAAGTCCACACAAGTTTGCGCCCAAGTTCGGATTTTGGATCTTCGTTGTTTCTAGGCGATTTCTCCTCTCCTCTAATGGGCAAACATGATTGAGGATTAAACCATAGTCAGGTCGTTCACTTCCAGTACTCATGTTTCGAGAACTATTTCGAACATATGTACTGTTGTAAACGAGGATTTCTAGAGGTTTTCGAATGTTAGCATCCCATAATTCAACAAAAGAATATTCTGTTCCATCGTATGGAGGTAACTTTCTAAGGATAGGTCCGAACAAGATACAACCACAGAGATGGAGGGTGCTTTCGGTCTCACTAACTCGGAACAGGACTCTAAGATCATCTGAATCACAGATATCATTTATATCAGTTGATAATAACGTATCGAACTCACGTTGAGTGAGAGGTAACTTAAATTCTTCGGGGAGTTTCTTATCAATAAGTTCTCCAAGAGATTCAACATTTGGAAGTGTTATCCTAGGTCTCTTCTGAAATTTATTAAGAATTTGACCGCTGACATCTTGGACTATGAATGTGAGCAGAAACATTGGTAAATGACAGAACAAAACGGTAATGCAGCTATGACAATGGTTATATTCGCATTCTTACCCGTCTTCCTTTTTCTTTCAAGATCTAATGGTTGTGAAAAAAAGAGATCAGATCAAATCTATATTTGTTACTGCAAATTTCTTGTTCGAGAGGTAAAACGTTGGGAGACACTTACCAGTGGCGGGAACTACAATGGTGGGGATGATAGCGATAATATGTATGTTTCCCATTTTAATCTTACTATGATCTGCTAATTCAACCTTAAAAAGCGCATTAAACAATTCATGTTCTTCCATTTTTCGTCCTTCAAGTTTATGTGTAATATCATCTCCGGTAGAAATATTAATTTTAATCTTTTCCGCTTTGACATTAACTTTCCAGAGTTTCACTTTACGTTGGTCAACTTTTTTAATATCATATATATTACATATATGTTCCTTGAGATGTGAAACTTTGAAATTGACTAAGGTGATCTTTTCTTTACCACGTTGGAAATATCTTCTATTCTTTTTGTCTTTGTAAATATCAACCGAAATAGTTTCAGGCTCGTCGGTGTCGCTTGGGAGTATTAAGGTGTAACAATTAAATGAAGTATCCATTTCGATGATATTGCTGTAAAAAAGTTATAAAAGTGATAGAATAAGTAATAGTAAGTTTGAGAGAGTCTTAGGTATATATATACTTTATATACTTTTCTGAATACATCGTGACAGAGACTCTAGAGACTCTTGCATAAACTTTTTGTGGCTTGTAGTGACGTAATACAGCAAATACTTCGACCAAAATTAATAAGCATAGTAAAAAAATGTAATTTATCAGTACACGAAATAGAAATGATTAATACGGTTTTATTAGATTTTTGATTCTCCGACGAATTCTCAGGGTATTTATTTAAAAAGGTGAATTAATGTTACGTAATTTTTAGGTCGTACGAGTGGTACGATTGACCGTATTTGGATCTGTACTTCTGTAGTCCCGCACCCGGTGTAACCTATCAGGTATCGTTCTTGACCCACTATGCGGTGCTAACTTGACCCGCATAATATATTTTACAAATTACAATAAGGGGGGGTCAAGATGTCCACCAGGAGGGTCAAGTCCGATACTTTTGTTGTGATTTTTGTGATTTTAATTTTTTTTTTTGAAAACGTCATAAAAATTAACCATTTTGAAAACGGAAATAAATTAATTTAATACAATAGATTTATTGTTTTTATATGTAAAGTCAAGAATTGCCTTCTGGCCTTTAAGTAAATTTGTAGAACAGTTAAAAATATGGCCACAGAAGAATTTTCAAAGGCTTTTTTTTTTAAGAAATAAAACTTATTGTTGTTTATAATTCATAAATTACTGCACCACTAACCTGGCGACGTACATTGATTTTCTGATGCCGGCCAAAGTTCCATTAATGCCATAATTCTGCCCAGAACATACATTAAGCTTTATGTTAAGTATAATTACAATAGTTACACAAACGAATGGCGTATGGCGTATTAATCTATTAAGATCAAGATTTCTTGGATGACATCTTTGAAATAATACCTTCCTAGTTTCCTTTCATTAATTTATCAAAAATGCACGATGCCTTCAATGTTTTTTTAGCGTTAGATAAAGTACCCTATAAAATAGAATCGATTTTCGCTTATGGTTTGTTTATTGCTTTTCTTTGTTGTTAAAGTTTATAAGTTGAACCGAATGCTTACTTTTAAGATAAAAATCCAGGTCAAAAGTTATTTACAGGAACCGCTTCGGGCGCCTTGTACGTTTACGATGTTAATGAGCCCCTAGGTACGTTCTACTTTATTATTTTTCAGCCGAACTTGAAATTGAAAGATTTACTTTCCTCTATATAATAGAGGATGAAGAGTTGAAAGTAGACTTAAAGGAAACTAAGAATTTTTTCAAAAAGCCCATTGAACAATTGGATATTATTGAAGAAATTAGAGTGTTGATATCACTTTCTGGTATTTTATTATAATTAATATTATATTATTTAATCGAAATTACATAAATTAATTTACATCGTTTATGTTTAAAACTTTACAAGATGGATACGTGAATATCTATGATCTGCAAACCTTTGAGTTACAAAGGCAATTAACAAAAACACGTGGTGCAAATATATTTGCTATTGATACCAATGTAGAAATTAGTGAAGATAATAAAGGGATTCCAACGATAGCAGTTGGTGTAAAAAAAAAATTGCTTGTTTATACATGGCGAGATACAGAATTCATTTGTACTCAGGTGAGTGAACCTTCTTTCTCTTTTTGACTTATTTATAATTAACCTGTTTCTCTATTACAACTCCTAAACTATAACATTCAGGAACTTTCAATTCCAGATAGAATTAAAACAATGATTTGGGTTAGTGGGGATAAAGTTTGTCTTGGGTTAACGAATGAATGTGTCTTGATAGACGTTAATTCTGGTGTGATGACTGAGCTGTTTGCTTCACATAATACACCTGGAGGTGCTTCATTTGCATATATGGGAATGTCAATTGGTGCTAAAGCCAACAAGCCATTAGTGACAAAATTACCTCAAGGTGAAATTCTACTGGTTAAAGATAGTGGGTATCATATTTTTTATTGATATCAAGAAATTTATTAACATTTTTTGTGAGTGATCTTTAATGGTTTTGAGCTATAAATTGACATTTAATTTTGAGTATGAATATTTACTAAAATAGATATGAGTATTTTTACTGGACTTGATGGAAATACTACTCGGAAAACAGAAATTGACTGGCAAGGAACTCCAGAAGAAATAGGTGCGAAATTAAAACGTAAATTATTGTATCCATTATTAAGCGCTTACTTTTCTTATAATTAAAGGATGTTCTTATCCGTATCTTATTGTGATATTACCGAAACATGTGGAAGTCAGAAACATTGTAACTCAGAAGTTGGTTCAGACTTTTGACCTTCCTCAAGCACGATTAATTAACCAAGGAAAATATTTGTATGTTGCTAGTATTAGTAATGTTTGGAGATTTATTCCTTTGAATTTCGAAAATCAGGTATAAGAAATGTAGATTATAAATTATTTTGTTAGTCAACATAAACTCAATACTTTGTTTAACATGGCATAAAGGAGAGAAGTCATTGATTGGTTGAGATTTGAATGATATACAATGATGTACGCAGTCACACGGGGGATGGTTATGTTAAACAAAGTATTGGATTGAAGTATGTTCGTTATTGTGTTTAATATTTTTTAATTTATACTCATAAGATCGATCAATTGGTTGGACAAAATGAATTTGAAGAAGCTTTAAGTTTAGCTAAAATTGAACCTACTTTGCTTAAAGATAAGGTAATTATATCTAAATAATTATGATATTACTATAATTATTAAATTAATGTCAATTGTCATTTATATAGGACGCAAAAATTCGAGAGACACGTAGACTTTACGCACATTATCTTTTCCATCAGAATAAGTTTGATGATGCTATTACAATTTTTCAAGAATTAGATGTGGACCCTAAAGAAGTCATTGCATTGTATCCCCCATCGATATCTGGAGCTCTCCACAAGCCTGTACAACGTCCAAAAATTTTAAAACCTTCAGATGAAATAGTTGATGATGAAATTAATAATGATCAAAAAGAAAAAGCTTCGGAGGATGAGATAGAAACCGAAGATTTGGAAATTCTTGGTATTCATTTAAAAGATTTTTTTTTGGAAATTTTCTTATTTCGGTATTTTAACTACTTAAATTATACATTTAGAAGGGAAGCTGTTGGAAGAAGCGGTTCAAACATTAATAAAATTTTTGACTGATCGGCGCCATAAAATATCTAAAATTCTTAATTATCACCAAATTCATAAAACAAACGAACCAACACCGCCAGCTTCACCTTCGCACCGAACTAATTTAGTAAATGGGAATTTGAGTGGTATTTTGGAGCTTGCAGAATTGGTGGACACCACTCTTTTAAAATCTTATATGGTCATTAATGATGCATTGGTTGGTCCACTTCTTCGAGTACATAACTATTGTAATGTTGAGGAAGTAGAAGGACTGTTATTAGAGCGCAAAGTATGTATATATTATGAAAAAATAGTGTTATTTTATTCGAAGAATTAATAGATAACTTGATTATTTAGAAATACAAAGAATTAAAAGATTTGTATCATGGAAAAGGCTTACATCGCAAATCTCTGGGACTTTTAAAAAAGTTAGTTATTGTTTTGAAGTACTTAAATGTGTTATAATATTACTCATGCAACTAAATTTTTTTTAGACTTGGACAATCTTCAGAAGGCTTAATGAAAGGGACCTTTCAGACCGTATATTATCTTCAAAAGCTTGGACTAGAACATTTTGATTTAATATTAGAATTTGCAACATGGGTGCTGCAAACCAATCCTGATGAAGGGATGGAAGTGAGTTTGTCCTTTTTTTATAAAATTTACTAAGAAATAAATTTACTAATTATTGACTATTTTAGATATTTATTGGTGATGATCCAGAGGTTGATAATCTTCCGAGGGATAAAGTATTAGAATATCTTGAGGGATTTTCATACGATTTATGTATAAAATATTTAGAACATATCATTTATGTACTTAAAGATCCGACCCCAGACTTTCACAATAAATTGATATTTAAATACCTGGCCAATGTTCAAAAATTAGAATCGCAAAAATCAGAATCGAATTCAGAAGAAGTAGGGGGTAATGAATTAAAAATTTCTTTCTAATATTTCATTAAGTTTAAATATATGTAACGTTTCTTTTTTTTTATTCTACATTAGAGGAAATCGAAGATACAAATAAAAGATTATTGAAGTTTTTGGATGAATCAATGCATTATAAAGCAGAAAAAATATTAGGCCGTTTACGTTTAGATGGTACACCATTTTGTAATATTTATATCATTAAACTAAAAGAATTCAAGTTAAATCAAACATGTTTATGCGCTACTTAGATTTTTATGAAGCTCGTGCGATTCTTCTTAGTCGTCTCGGCCAACATGACCAGGCTTTAAATATTTATGTGCACAAGTTAAAGAACGAAAAGTTGGCAGAAGAGTATGTTATATAAAACTTAATACATATTTTTTAAAATCGAACCATTTATCGTGATCTAATATATATTTATTTATGTGTATATAAACATTTGATTAATTATAGATATTGTGTGAAGAATTACATTGAAACTGACGATCCTGCAAAAAATGTATTCATATCATTATTGAAAGTATATTTACGACCGAGTAATGGCGAAAAATTAATGCTGGAACCAGCAATACGATTGTTATCGCGGCATGGTTCACATGTTAGTGCTTCTGATGTAAGTTAACTTTTCCTAATAATTCATTATTATATGGCATTTTATGATCGTAAACGTTTGTCGTTTCATAGGCTTTGAATATGCTTCCTCTCACAACCAAAGTATCGGAATTGTATCAATTTGTCGAAAAATATATCAGGGAGAACAATAAGAATAGGAATATGAATATGATTATTAAGAATTTATTGAAAGCTGATCAACGCCAGGTAACATCTCGTCTGTTTAATATTATACAAACTAGCGAAATGTACCAAATTCTGGTCCCAAATCAAATATTTAGATTCTCTGCTAATAGCTTAAATATTCGACAGTTAACTCAGATCAGATGACTAATGCTGGCCAACTCTTATTAGGCATTATAAAATTGGCCAATAAATTATACCAATCGTGATCGTCATTTGAGATACAAAATTAATTCCGTTTTAATAATATAAAAATCTAGGTTGAAGAACAATTAATGTTTTATCGATCTCGGAGAGTTAAAATCGATGAAGATAAGATGTGTCCACAATGTACGCGTCGTATTGGGCAAAGGTATGCGGTTTTGTCTGTTATATAATCATCATCTTGTTACATCTAACCATTATAACTACTAAATTTATTTTATAGTGTATTTGCCGTTTTTCCTAACGGTGTTGTCGTTCATTACCATTGTAAAGAAAAGGTATAGTTAATAAATGATTCTACACTTAGACTTCCAATTCCAATTTCTAATTTATAAATTCATTATTCTGTAGTATTCACAGTCGAATGACACGTCAATATTATAGATTCATTCGAGTCGAGTATGATCCTTACAACTAACTGTTAGACAATTCAAATCTAGTACGGGATTACTTTCATTTTAATATCATTTTATCATTTTATAAATATTATTTATTTTGTGGACTACAATTTGATTTCTTAACGTTGGATTATATGATCAAACCATTTTGCATATCATGAAACTGCAATATAGAAATTACATTCGTTTTCGTCTTATTTGTAGGTGGAATATCATAATTTATTAGACATCTTTGATTTTTTTTTTTTTCAACAGAAATATCGGATTATTATAATTATTTGTAATTAATTTATAGTTTATTTTATTTATATGCATATTAAAAAAGAATTTCTTTATAATATCAAATTAATGCGTCACAAATAAATAGAAAGAAAAGAGATAAAAACTCTATAAAAACTCTTAAATTTGAAATTATAGGCTCTATATATATATATAATAAAATTACATGCTTTCAGATTATCAGATTACTAAATAATCGATTGTGTTGAGATTGACAGCCTGCGACATCATTTGTTTTTAGTGTAATAAAATGTTTTTTTTAATGATTTCTACACAAAAAAAAAATAGATATATATAATAATGAAAAATAAATATTAATCCTGCTACAACTAAGACAAATACATTAATCCGAGATGCATCTATTATAAAAATTATTTTGTAAAGACCATAAATAATATCAATGAATATTAAATTAGTGTCATTTTCGGCTAAAAAGTTCAATCTGAATTATTGCTAGAAGAGCTATTCTTTTCATTATCAGCTTCTTCACCCTCATCATCTTGTCCAAGCTCAAATTTCTTTTTACTAGCTTTACTAGTTTTACCATGTGAGGTAAATGGTGTTGTTAAATCGCTTTCTTCAAGTCTATAAATATGAATAATGTTTAATTGGTATAAAAATAAACATAAATATCGATATAGAAAGAAGATACTTACTTTCTAAACTCATAACCTCCTTCTCCATCAAAACGAAGCAACCATTCGTGATATTTAACTAAATTGTTTAAAAGTAAATATTAAAACTATCTCAACAAAAACAAAAAAAGACAATATAAAAACTTGTACACTCACACTATAATAAAATTAAAGCATAAAGGCACAATAAATTAGAAAGTTAATTTTTTAGTACTTGGTAATGAATATCCAAGAAAAAAATGCAACGAAATAATTAAAAAAAAATTATTACCAATGAATGCCTATGAGATACAGTAAATAATGTAATGCCTAAAGTACGAGCATGGGTGTACATAATACCTTCAACATCAACACTTACTGCACTAGTGCATTCGTCTAAAATAGCCTATTGAAATTTATAGTCAATAATCCGTAATTCATAAATCAAGTAATATCATAATAATAAAAAAGAAATTTCTTACAAATTGAGGACGGTGGTAAAAAAGTCTAGCCATGGCTATTCTCTAATTTAAATGAAAAAGGTTAATCAAAACTCAATTAATATATAATGTTCAAATTTATTCACCTGTTTTTCCCCACCCGACAAAACATCAGCCCAATCTTGAACTGCATCCCAGCCTCCATCACGCTTCACCAAATATTCTAAATGAACGACATTAAGTAATTCCATTAATTTGTCATCATCAAACTCCTTGAAACGTGCTTGAGCTTTTGTATCTGGATAAATAACCTAATTAAAGAATATATATTCAACAACAATTAATTATATAAAATAAACAAGGTTTAATAATAGTCTATTCCATACTTGATCACGGAGCGTGCCAAGCGCCAAGTACGGTTTTTGAGGCACGTAAAACAATTTTGATGCTGTTGGCTTAGTAACAACACCATCTATAAATTAGGATTTATCTTAGTTTATGTTATGGATCTAAATAGAAACATAAACAAAATATAACATACCAAATAGGGGCCATAAATCACCAAGAATACGGAAAAGAGAACTTTTTCCCTAATTTAATAGAAATTAATTGTACGAGGCTTCTCCGATATGCTAAAGCAAAGAAATAGTTAAGTATACATACGCATCCATTAGGCCCGGAAATAAGACAGTTCATTCCCGTTTCAACTTTGAAAGATAACTCTTTCACCTATAATTATCGAACTATAAATAATTTGCAACAAACCAATATAGATAAAAGAATGGCATTTACCAATATGTCATTATTTGGTGTAATAATAGGAACTTTGTCAAAAATAATGACTCCATCTTTTGTTATAATTTTTCCTTTGAGATCATTCGGTGTAACCGCTATGGTTCAAAGAGAATATGCAAATAAATTACGGATACTTGAATAATCACAAATTATAAAATCAAAGCGGTTTATTACCTCGGCTGATATTAGCTTCATTTGAGTCATTGTTTACCATTGTACGTTCATATCGCCCTTTATTAACATCCTCAAGAACATCAAAAAGTTCTGAAACACGCGACTAAATAAATAGAGATTAATTTGATTAATAAATATCTAGAATAATTGAGAAAAGAGAAAAGTAGACATACAGTATATCCTGCAAATCTGGTCAAATCACGTCCAGCAAGAATTAATCTGCCCACAGCTTGTGATAAATTTACAAGATAACCAGCTAAATCAAAAAAAAGTTAATAATATTACAATGTTAAAATAATAAACTAATGTTTCTTACAATTTCTTGAATAATCTTCCATAATCTTCGTTGGGTCGGAATCGAGTTTGCCCATGAATTCAGTGGCTTTAAAGATAAACAGATTATGTTTTATAATTTATATTAAAACCTGATGAAATATTTACTTTAACATACCATATCGCGGGTCAAATACAGGGCGTGCCAACAAGCTATGAAAAGGATTAGATATTTTTGTGATTTCAAAATAAGTAATATAAAATAGTAGATAACATACTAGTACGCTGTCATGGTGGCACAATATTTAACCAATACTGAATCAAAAATTCCATTAGCGAACCGAAGTCGATATATTTTTTTCACGTGTCGAACAATTTTATCAAAACTTCCATTTACAACAGCTCGCTCTCGTTCACCACCGCCATAAAAGGCAATTTCTTCAGAGTGAGTGATAATTCTCGACTAGAAAATGAATAAAGTGAATATCAAAGAATAAACGAATCCTATAATCCAAAGGAAAAAAAAATTTTATTACATGTGTGAACCTAAAATCACCTTCAAGTTTTTGTTCTATAGCGGTAACTGTATAAAATTCGGAGAGAAGAAATTTAGTTAAAAAAAAAAAAATTTCTAAAAAAATGGAAATACCTTACATTTTCCGAAAGGTGGTGAAATGGCACGTAAAAGAGCACCGGAAGCAAGGAAGTACACGATCATACAAATTGGAGCTAAATAATAAGAAACAAAAATAGAATGAATACATAATTTAACTGAAGGAACATATCTCATTAATTAGATTACCTTCTCGACCACTAAACGCGTTACACGTATACGTTTTGGAATTTATATGAATAATTTGTCATTTTTCCTTTCTTTTTTTTTTTTTTAACAAAATCATAGATAAAAAAAAAGAATTGAAATTATAGTTCATACATGGCTTCGCCCAGTTTATATGCAAACAAGACTATGTCTACTAGGGGCTTGGTAATATCCGAATATAAATGACTTAGATTTTCTGCGAATTTATCAATGTCCTAATCAAAAAGGAGGAAGGCTTAACCATCTTGCAGATTTTTAATATGATAAACCAAAAGTAATCGAGTTTATACCTGTGTCAGCAATTGATCCGAATTCTGGATTCGGTTATCGATATTCGATATTTTGTAGAAAGTAATATCTTTTAAATATTGTTCGTGAGCATACTGTAAGAAAAGAAAGTTTTTTTTAATTAAAAAATCGTAAAAATTAAATAACAAGTAAATTTACCCTTGTAAGCCTAGTTCGGAACGCTAAAGACAACGCGCTTATAGTAAGTTTCAATGAATTATTCACTATACTCATTGGCCACTATTATAATTAACATAATTGACTATATAAATAGAAATAATAGACGCGTGAAAAAATAAAAAAAAAAAGTTAACAAAGTGAAATACCATCATAAATCCAAATTCCACGACGGCTCGAGCGATAAAAGTTTTCTTATCGCGAGATACAATCGCTTTAACAACATGTCTGTATAATTTTTAGATCCAAGTACTGTAAGTGCGACTAAAACAAAAAACTAATATAACCATCACTTAATGACGTACCCGTTAAATCCAGAAAACCTATAAAATGTAGCGTTAAATAAATAAAAATTAATTAATTATGAAGATAAATAATTTATTAGCCGTTTCTTATAAGTTCATTGCATAACAGCTATTATTAGGAGGTGACAATTTTTGTCGATTGGCGAAATAAATTTTAATAGTTATACACGCTTTTTTCTATTGATAGATTGCTTAATCTAATCTGATATTTACCATATATCAAGCCATGTGCGAGCTATTAACACCACAGCTAAGCTTATAAGCAAAGCGGATTCCTTACAGGCGACTCCTAATAAAAGTCGATTAACCAAAAATGAACGCGGAAATTGCTGAAAAGACAGGAAGCTAGAACAACTTACCTGGTATACAAATTGGCAATAATTTTTTGATCTGCGCTAAGAAACGCGCGTCTACACCGATTCTTTTTTGTTTTCTATTTCTGTTATCTTGGCCTTCTGCAGCACGCGCTGCGGCACGTTCGGACTGTTTCTTTTTCTCTTGTTCGACATATTGCTTGATTAAATATACAGCCGCAACACTAATAATAAGTACAGCCGACCGCTTCTTTGAAGAAATTAACGATTTGGGAGATATTTCGGCAAATGAAGACATATTCTGTCCCATTATGACCGTTTATAGAAAACTTTAAAAAAAAGAATATTCAATTGTCGGTTTAAAAATCAAATAAACTACAGTTTTTTTTTAAAAAAAAAAAAATTTAAAAAATTTTGTGAAACATGTATTACATCAGCTGTATTTATGATGAATAAGGAACTTCACTCAAATTTCCTTATATGTACAAACCGAAACTAATGCTATAGATATATGAATAGTACATAGTTTAAGATTGATTTTTTTATTATAATATGTTACTAAGCTACCCCTCACAAAAAATCATATTCAAAAATAACCAGCATTCTCGTCCATTTCAATAGCAGACCATCTTTGAAAAAGTGTTCGCAAATCAATCGTGTCATTGCCTTCGTCAACAATGATACCACTATCTGCAAGTAATCCTGTCTCAAAATTCAAATCTAAATTTACGAATTTGAACACAACAGAGGAATGTTCTCCGTCAAGTATTACCATGTCGAACCTAGAGAAATTTATATTAGTCTTTAATCACTATAACAATTATTATAACGTCATTATTATTATTATTAAAGTTATTACCTAGTAATATATTGCCCTATATTTACTGTTACCTCTAACATTGGATACCCTGTCGACAAATCTTTCTCGACAGAGTAATTGATGTCATCTATATAATTTTTCCAGATTTCGATTTCCGTTGGATCGTGGCCATCTTTTTTTAAGCCAATTAATATTTTATTTTTTTCGAGAGTTACGTAACAATCAGGTTCCGAAAAAATTGCTAATCCAGGACCAAATGAAATTGAAGTAATTGCAAGTTCCATAGGGAATACCGATGAATTTTGAGATGGCGTAAAATTAGGCTTAGAAACAGGAGTTTCCGGAACTGATTCAGGTTCTACGAATGTAAAAATATTATCGATAAAAAAAAAAATGTTAAATAAATATCTACTAAATCTATATTTGCCTGATATTTGTACTCTGTCTATACCTAAATATCGAGATGAAAATAATGTCTCGAATACAATATAATCAAGTTAGTAACAGAAAATATGAAGAATAGCACCTTTCTTTGACGATGATGAAGCTCTTCTACCACGTTTAGGTGTTCCTGTGGTAGAACCCCTGCGTGATACACGAGTTTTTTCAGCACGATTTTCATCTTCATCTGTATGTGAAATTGCACCTTCGTTAAATGAAAGTAACCTATTAGGTTTTTTTCCTGGCTTTGCAGGTGAAGAATGTGCAGTAGCCTTTCCGGCAGATATTGATGATTTCCTTGATTTAGAAGGTTGAGCGGCTGGTATGGAATTATTAGGCTCAGTATCATCATCTGGGCTTTCTTCAATTATGATTTTTCCTTGTTTCCACTTTACTCCACATGCATTACAGAGAGTTCCTAAATAATAAATTTGTTGTTTTAACATGTGTAAAATTTTAAGTTTTATGATAAACCATTAAGATTTACCTGGCCCTTTAGGTCCTCTTCTCCACATTGGTGTATACCTAGCACCACAGTACATACAATTTTTCTTTTCAGAGCTCGGTTCTACAGTACCAGTTGGATCAAGAACGGATCTCGATTTTTTTGACGTGTTTGTAGAAGATTTTGTTTTTTTATTAGCTAGATAAAAATTAAATACGATTAATAAATTCAAAATTCCATAAATTATATTATCACCATGTCGAAATAAATAAATTCATACTATCATTTTTAGAGGTGTTTTTTGTTTTTCTAACTTTTTTGGCAACTGTCTTAAAGAAGGAAAAAAAAATGGTTTTTTAAAAATATAATAATATTAATTTCTGAATAAAATAAATTTCCTTTTTTAAAAATATGATGAGAAAATAATATTACTTACAGATGTCCTTTTTTGTCCTGGAGCTTTTCGTTTACCTCTTTTTCTTCCAACTGTAATATCGATATCCATGTCTATCTCTGAATCATCAGTCTTTTTTTCAATATCAATTAATTCGTCTACCGTTTTACTTTCATTAACGTGTATCGTTGTTGTCCATGTTTTTTGATATTTCTTAGTTTAAAAAGAATATAATTAATTAAAATTATGTCCTCGATAGTAAATTAAATTTTTCTTTCAACATACCTTTATTTTTTCCCTATTAAAGTCACGAGGAACGCGCATTTGTAAGTAACGTTCTTTACATTTACGTTTAAGCTTGAAATATAACAAATTCTTTTTTTTAGATTACTTCGGATTTATAGGATGCAATACGATTAAGAATAACAACGTACTTTTTCATCCATTAAACGTTCGACCGTATCTTCATCATTTACAGTTCTATATAACGCGTTCCATATCTCTTCAGTTACCGATTTTATGCTAATTTCCCATTCTTCTGGGTTATCACGAGATCTTTTCACGTCATTTTCATCAGATGGCGAAACATAACTTGCAATTACCTATTACATATCTTATTAATAAATTAATAATACTAAATAAATTAAGTTTTCCATTTACCTCGTAAAATTTATCATCGCCTTCTGGATTACGCTCAATAATAGCATCTTTGGGAAACAAAAATCTAGTTTTTCGATCTTCCTTAAACGTTAAAATTACCTCACATCTCACTGCATGTTCATATGCAGTAGATGCGGGAATTTCTGCAGGTTGATTCCATATTTTAAACTTGTTAAGTGCTGCATAATGAGCAGATTCAGTAGCTATTAACATTCTCTGCGAAGACAATGAGTTAACCGTTTGTCTTTTCTGTAAAGGAAGTTCAACCTCCACATGATTTTCTAAAGATGGACTAAGCTGTTGGAAAACATTACGTTTTTGTGAAGATGTCGTTGTTTGTCGTTCTGGTGATGATAACGATTGAATCTCACGACTTTGCTCAGTTAATGAATCTGTTTGTATTATTTGATTTTGCTCATTAGGTAATGAAGTTGGTTGCTGCTGTTCGGAAGATGGTTGAACTGGACGATGTTTCTCCGAAGTCTGATCTTGTGAAAGTATGAATTGTTGCGATTGTGTAGTCTTCGATAAAATTGAATGAGAATTAGGACGTTGATGCAACACGGGTGCAGTAAGAGGTTGAGATGAAGTATTGGATTGTGATGCTAACAGATAACTTAGATGATTAATTAAAGCATTTTTCTGTTCTTGCGATAAGTTAGGCGCTGTTTCAGGCTGAGATAATTGTTTTTGTATAGCTAATATCTGTGCTGGATTGTAGGTTTGAAGTAATGTTTGCATAACACTGGTCAATTGAGGCGAGAATCTAACAGAATTATTTGGAGACGATGATGAAGAACTGATTGTTGGGCTCGTTCTAGGTTGTTGTGAAGATAAACGCGGTATAGGCATTCGCTGCTGAACTTGAGGATGAGATATCACTTGTGTTAATTGAGGTACCTGAGATACTTGCGATTGTGGTTGTGGTCGTGGTTGTATTGCAGGTTGCTTATATACACGAGAAGATGATTGAGGGGATGACTGTAAATTTGTCATGATTGGAGCGGGAGCTAAAGGTCTTATTGTGGGATATGATGTTTGACCAAACGTTGGTTGTGCTTGTGGTGTTTGATGTACAGTTGTAAAAGCTAGTTGTTGAGGTTGTTGTTGAAAAAATTGATGAGTTTGCTGTTGATTCTGTTGTTGAGTTTGTGAATGAACTTGTTGAGAAAATGAATGTGACGCGTCTTGTGTTTGATTTTGATCAAGGAGAATTTGCTGACTAACGAATAAAAGTTCATAAATTTGAGTATCTAAATATAAAAATGGACCTATAGATAAAGTACAAGTTCCAAGAAGACCTGTATATGGAATTGGGAGTGAATTTTCAGGTAAATCTGGACGAAAAAAGATTTTATTTTGAACGGAATATTTTGTAAAAGAAGCTTTTAAATTATTTTCTCGAGAGAATCGTAAAGCAGGTAGTAATATACCACTATCAATAATTAGATAAGTGTAAGTAAACTTTGAGTAACTTTTCAAAATAAGGAGTTTTATAAAGATCTAAAATATATATACCTATCTCTAACGTTGAGAAAGCCATTCTGATCATCTTTTTCATCGTCAGGTTTGACCGTTGTCACAGGAAAATCATTTGTAAACTTTCTTTTGACGCTCATTTTAATTTAGAACTTTTACGCGATTCGACCGACGAATACGAAAATTGGCAAAGAAAGTAAGAACGAAATCGTTGATCGTGAAAAGTAAGAGTACACTCCATACCAGGTGACCGGAACGATTATATAATTACTAATGATTTTTTGTTAGAGGTATACAGCTTAAATTCTCAAAGTTAATAAATAAAATGAAGATCAATACTAAATAAATATAAACTATACAAATACTACTTGAAATTCTTTCCCCTCAAAAATAAAACTTTTGTATACATCCTCAAAAAATACAAAGTAAATCAACTTTTACTTTTTTACGCGATTATGGGTAATCAAATCAATTAATTTAGAAAATAATGGCTAGATTGCAAATATGACTTTTTTATTTAAAAAGAAATCTAAAGTGGCACTACGGAAAAGCGAATTAAGAAATAATTTCATTTTCATTTTATTTTTTGTCCGAGATATATGAAATTATCCTTTTTTTTTGAGTTAATTTGTTCAATTATGGTTAATTACTTTTTCGAAAATCATATATTGATTTCAGGGCATAAAAAAGGTTGACCGCTTCACATAATATATATATGTATATATATATAAGAACTAAGAAGATTTTAAATGTATTTTTAGATTTATTGTATACAATAAAAGTGATTTAATTTTTACATCATAAATTTTTTTGTTTCAAAAACCAACTACATAATGAGGAGTCTAACCTAATTAGGTTAAATGATAATTACTTAAATCTATTGAATAATTTATCAATGATAATTTTTCATAACCAATGATTTTATCATCAAACGTAAAAGATATCTTGAGATGTTCAGTGGGAAAAATGAGCAATGGGCGCAGTTTCTCACTATAGTATTCGGAGTTCAAGAAAGTGATCATGCCCGATTTTTTATTATTGATATCAGTTATATATCTGCGGATAGATTCATGAATTTTGATTGGCTATTCCAATCGCTAATCGCCACGAATTGATGACGTATACATGATTTTGGGCAGTGCACAAAGAGATTTGTGGAAACAATGATCTGATGGAACCATACGATCAACTAGAAGCAGTATACAAATCTGCTGGTTCTTGTTTTCTCTCAACTCTACAATGTCCTTGCCACCCTATACCAAAAACTAACATTTAGACTTTTAACTTTATAAACTACTTCTCTCACTATTAGTTAGTTTTAAAGCATTTTTTAAATTTTCCTCCAGTACTTTACCGGTAAGAGTCTGGTAAGTATTTATTCTTTATTATTATGCAAGGTATTTTCATTGTTGTTTTCTTTACAATAACGAGATGTTAGCACCTACTACTTTTTCAAGCTGAATAAAACGAAGAAATGGACCAATACCCAAGTCGTGAGTTATATTTTTTATTATTTATTTAAAAAACAAAAGAAATAAATAGTAATAATCTGACACTAGATGCTGATTTCTTATATAGTCGCTTCGTCTCGTCGTAACTCTGCCGATTCTTCCGTTTCTACTGAGACTGTATCATCGCAAACAACGCCAATATCTACTACACCACCAACTCCTAGCGAGTTTGAAGCACATATCACAGCACTTCAGTCAGTTACAACAGCTCTTGTTTCAGACCAAGCTTCAAGAACACAATCAGCTGATGGCAGTGCTAGTTCAAGTCATAGAGAATCAAAAAGACATGGTGCTAAACCTCCTCGTCAACTTCAATGTTATAATTGCGGTATAAAAAATACTCCACTCTGGCGTCGAACACCAGATAGAATGCATTCACTTTGTAATGCATGTGGGTTATATTTTAAACAGTATCATGTTCATAGACCTTTACATATTATACATAAAACTAGAACAACGTCAGCAAAATCTTATCCTTATATCTTACCCGCATCAAAAGAAGACGATGATGAAGATGAGGATACTGAAGACGATACTGATGTTGTTATGGAAGATTATTCTGACCAGTCATCCTCGGAACAACCATTAGGGCAGGAATCAAATGGTGAAGAGGTAGCACCAGAATTAGGATCCATCGATTCACCGACAAGAACACCAACACCTACCCGTTCAATATCAGCGGTTTCTGAAAATACGTATATGCGTCCGACTGTAACGCAAACATCCACACCCGTTGCGTCGCCAACCATAAGACCTGCAAATATGCCATCAACAGCCTTACCAAATACATCTTCCTTACCACCTCCATCCTTACATCCTTCAACTATACCACCTGCACCATCTACCACGATAGCACCATCAACGATATCGTCAACGATGGCTGATATACAAATTCAATGTGCTAATTGTGGTCAAACACAAACACCCTTATGGCGAAAGAACGATAAAGGACAACCATTGTGTAATGCTTGTGGATTGTATGCTAAATTGCATAATAGAGACCGTCCTATTGCTATGCGTAAGTCAAAAATTCAGCGTCGTCGTCGCGATTGGAACAAATATGGCCATATTGAAGATGGACATAATACTGAAGATTCTATTGATGGCATAAATTCATTGAACGGAAGTCCGATGTCTTCAAATAAATCTATTACATATCACACTATTCTTCCTAATCAACGACCTATAATGCCAATGATTATGTCGCCAAGTCATATTGCACCTGCTCTTTTAACTTTGGCTACAGCTGCTACTTGTCAACGTGAACAAATTCTGTTGGAAGAACGCCGTCAACAACAACAACAGATGCAGGTAGATACAACGGATGAACATAAAGATCAAAATCCTGTTCTTTCTGCTTTCCTTACGCCACAATTTGATAATAACGATGAATCCAAGTTCAAATCTTTCGTAGATCAAATGTCTAGAAAGGAGAAAGAAGATGCTTTGAGAATATTTGAAAGACGATGTGAAATTTTGAAAGAAGCTTTAGGAGATCCATAATAGGCTTTAATCAGTATCTCAAATTTCTTATTTCGTTTGTCAAAATATTCCGGAGCTTTGTTGATTAAGTGTTAATAACAGGTGCAAATAAATATATGTTTTACAATTTGAAGTCAAATGAACATTATATACTGATTATTTTTAGTTATTTTTACTTTATCTATTCATTTTCATGTTCCATTAAATAAAGGAACACATCTCATTATTCAGGTTATTATTATGGACTATCTTGAAAAACTTTATTGATAGAAAATTTTAAGATATTGTTTACATCAATTATATATTATTTCCTTTTTATCCCCGATTATTTTTTTTAAAAAAAATTTGTTGTCTTATTTTCGTGAATAAAAAGAAATATCAGCTTTTTATATGTATTGTTACGTACATTTTCTGAATTTAGTTTCATTACTACATTTTTTTATTCATCCCATCTTTTATTTCTTACTTTTTGTAGTGGCAATTTGTGATCATTATCAATATTTAGCCTGGTGTTTTTCAAAAATGAGAAACAAATTGTTACTAACAATAATATTCATTTCATTTCTTTTTAGTTAAGAAATAAAATATTTAGCTAGAAGTTCCCTTTTTAGTTTGAAACTTAATTTATTTATTTTATTTTATTTTTTTCTTTTTTTTTACATCAGTAAAAATATTAATTATTTTTATTTGAGAGAGAGAGGATGATGTTTTTTATTAGTAAAAAATTTACATTAAGTAGTTTTAGATAGTAAGATAGTAAATTTTGATGTATTTTGAATTAGTCTGTATCGTTATATATATATACATTTATAAATTTTTTTAGTAAATATTTTGAATTTTTTTAAGAGAAAGTTTTTTTTTTTTAATTCAATAGCTTTTTATTATATTTATTATTATTTTTTTTTTTACTTTATTTTTTCTAGAGATTGTTTTTTTTTTAAAAAAAAAATTTAAATAATAGTTTTGTTATGACATATTTATAATTATCTAATATAATTTCTGATAAATTCCAGTAAAAATTAAAAAAAAAAATTAGTAAAATATTTAAGCATAAAATTTATGATTTGAAAAAAAAAATTTCTGCGGATTTCTCATCTATTTCAAAATTAAAATTATCTATGTTATCTATGAAAAATATGATTGTCATACGACTCCCAATCATTCCGGCAAAATAGTCAAATAATAATGAATACTTCTTTTGCATTAAAATGTTTCATAATATGCAGTGGTCCATGCCAATTGTTACAAATCGAACATTTTTGTTGTTGAAAGTGAAACAATTTAATGGTTCGGAGGTAGATCAGTTCCATTTTATTTTATTTAGACATATTGGTGTTATTAATAATATACGCTTTCTAGATGATTCCTAGCTTCGAAATCGAAAAAGTTATCATGATTATCGTTGGCCGTTGAGGCGTTAAAGGAGACAAGGAAAGAATCAATAAAGACAATTACAGATAAAGATAATCAAACTGCATCATGTGATTTTACGTTCTCACTAATTTCGATTTGGGTCAAGAATATACTTTATTTATTAAAATAGGTATTATTATTCAAAAAATAGATAGCCAAAAGTATTTTTATTCTTTGTTTTCTTGGCTGAATTTAATACTGACACTATTCACACAATGTCGTTCATCAGCAGGTGTATGTTTCCAACCTTCACCCTAAATAAATAAATCATTTGCTTTTTCAATATAACCAAAACTAGCAGTTACATTTTTTATGAATAAATAAATACCTTGAAAACGTGACCTAAGTGACCACCACATGCAGCACATGTAATTTCTATCCTTTTCATTCCTAATGAATTGTCTTCATTACGATTTACTGCACCTAATTTATCAAGAAAAATAAACAATTTGAACAATATTAAAGTTAAGAATGATGAAAATTTATTTTACCGGGAATGGATTCAAAAAATGCAGGCCAACCACATCCTGAATCGAATTTAGTGTCAGAAATGTAAAGTGGTGTATCACACGCAGCGCAGTTATAAATTCCTGTTGTTTGTTATACTTTATCAATAAAAGAAATTTAATAATTCGATTCATCATTATTATTACCTTTTCCTTTAAATTTATTGTATTCGCCAGAACCTGGTGGTTCGGTTCCTTTTTGTCGAATTATACGAAATTGTTCAGGTGATAAAATCGCACGCCATTCATCTTCTGAACGTTCTTTCGACATTTTTCTATCTGACAAATTACAAGAATAACGGAATTGTGATAATGGAATTAAATTACGATGAACAAAAATATTTCTTTGAACCGATAATGATAGAATTTTAAATAACATTTGAAATGATGAATTTATTATATAACGTAAAACGAGATTTTCATTTTATAAATACATTTAAACATAATAGGTTAATTTGTATGCTATTGTAATGACGGAATTTTTAATTCTTATTCAACGTATATGATTACTATATTCGGTAATTATTTTCTCCCTTATGTTTGATTACAAATTTGCAAATATTCGTCGTATGGTTTTTCTCAACAGTCAATATCACATAGTGATAAGATTGAATTCAGAAAAGACAAGGAATATACAACGTTCTTAAACTTCATGCCTAACTAAGCCGAACTTAACCAAGAGGAAAGCTCAAAGCTCAAGTTTACATTAAAGTTCAAGCTTTAGTAGTTGGTTCGTTGACTGGAAATATACACCATTACTTATACTGTGTGCTCCCTTATATGTCAATCGATAAATTTCCTACTCTCTAGCATCTAATGTTCAACAATAGGAAGAGAGAGGAATTTACCCATCAAACCAATATGGCAAAATTTTTTTTGAATTTGTTATTTATAAATAATTTAAACAATTATGGGATCTATAAACTTACAGCAATCACGTGATTAAAATATCCTATTACTCTACTCTATCAAGGAATTTAATATACTTGCACTATTACACACATTTTGGTCTTTAACTCCATTAGTATGAAGCAAATCCAACATCATTTCAGCTTTTTTTCGTTTTCCGAATAGTTGACTTTCTCTTCTTGCAGAAGCTAAATAATGTGCTGCTTTAAGGTGATGTCTTTCCTCAGCAGCTCTAATCCACCCCATAGAACTTTCTAATCTCATATATTGAATCGCTACTCCAAATAACGTTGCCGTAATTACAAATGCTGCGAAATAAGGGTTAGACATAAATCTTTCTGTTTTAGAAAACTCACCCTTATAAGTATCATCATATTCTTTCCATTCTCGATAATAAGCATGATTAGAAAATCGACTTCTGTTCGATACATTGGATGAAGTAGCGGCAGTTATAACTGTGGGTGAATCCCACCCAACTCCAAATCTAAGGTACATTTCTTTTTTATGTTTATTATTTAAAATCTCGTATGCTTTCACTATTTTTCGAAATCGTTCCGGTGATTTATCACAGTTTTTATCTGGATGATATAATTTGACCAATTCATAATATCTGCATTTTATTTCTTCATCGGACGCTGTTTTTGGTAACGCGAAAATGTCAAACGGTGTTGGTGATGGTATTGTCGTCCAATCTTTTAGTTTGTCGTTAGTTGTAACATAACGACGATTATGTTTCTTGCTGCTTGAAATGCTTGAAATTGAATAGACTCTTGTTAGAATCACACTTTCATTATAAATGATACATTTTGTAAAAAATGGTCTCGGAATTGGTAAAACTTTGTAGGGCATCTTTTTTCTCTTCTAAACTTGCTTGTGTCTGGGTTTTAAAAAACTCGAATATTCGTGAATATTAGTAATAAATGTTTAGCTCGCCGATTACAAATTTGAAGTTACACGATATCACCAATATTTGCAAATAAAAATTAGATCAAAAACAAAAAACTAAATTGTTCCTGTTATTATTTAGAAAATAAAATGCGTCCAAAATCAAAAAAAGATACAGGGCTTGGAAAAGCAATTATCAGAGATCGATTTAAAGGGAATACAAGGCCAAAAGACGGCGATACTTTTTTGGTATTTATAATTAACAATACTAATTCGTATTTTGAAACTTACATAAAATTCAAAGTATTGTATCAATTAAAAATAGCATACCACAGAATTGAATGATGGTGCGAGTTGGACAAAATTACGTTCTATAACTCAACAGCGTGATTTGGATGAATTTTTGAGTACAGCTCAATTAGCAGGAACTCAATTTACCGCTGGTAAATTTTTGACATTTATTCTTTTTAATGCTTAATGGCAAGGTATTTCTAAATATTATAAACTGAATGAAACTAACGTGAAATTAATTATAATTATATAATTTATATTGATTCTTGTTCTAACAGAAAAGTTAAATATTAAGGTGGTAACAAACACTTACCACAATCCTTTTCTTCTGAGTGCTGAAAAGGAAAAAGAAGTTTTAGCAAGACAAGAAGCTAATATAGATAGACTAGTAATACCAAGAAGGTATATTAAAATAAAATTAATATTTTTCTAAATAAATACTGAGTTATATCGTGATTTTGTTAGGCCAAAATGGGATAAAACGACTACTCCTAATCAATTAGAACGAAATGAAAGGGATACATTTTTACAGTGGAGACGTGATTTAGCATTGTATGTAATCATTAATAATCTCAAGCACATTTTATTGCAGTAAATGCCAACATTGTCTTAATCTATCTGAATGTTTAATAGTCTCCAAGAGCAAGACGAATTTCTTCTAACACCATTTGAACGTAATCTAGAAGTATGGCGTCAATTGTGGCGCGTAATCGAAAGATCTGATTTGGTGGTACAAATTGTTGATGCAAGAAACCCACTGTTTTTTCGATCAAAGGATTTAGAAAAATATGTTAAAGAAGTTAATGAAAAAAAAAAGAATTTGTTATTAATTAATAAAGCGGATCTATTAAGTGCTAATCAAAGGTGCGTGAACAAAATTATCATCACTTGAGCATATAACAATCGAAACCACGTTGTAAATTATGCTATTTCTTCATAAGGCGTGCCTGGGCAGATTATCTTGATGCACAAGGTATTCGATACATTTTCTTTTCTGCTGTTCTGGCACAAGAAAAACTTGACAAAGAACAACCAGAAGTGATTAATGCTGATAATAGTACACTTGAATCTCAGGATAACAGTAATGATGGAAGCAAATCAACAACTAAACGGTCTTCTGAAAAGGTAAAACAAATATTTCGTATCCTTTATACTATATGCCAATATAAATAATGATTTATTAATTTGTAAATAGAATGTGAAAAATTCAGATAAAGATGAGGATTCGGAAGATGACGCATACATCAATTTTAAAACTTTACCTAAAAAAGATCTAAACTCTAAGCATAATGTAGATGATAATGAAAAAGTGCAAATTAAAACAACTACTAATCTAGTTTCTTTATTAGTTGCTGAAGCTCAGGATATTAAAGGTACATACTTAAATATAAATTAATGATCATTAAATTTGAAACAATTAACGTGTATATTCCGTAATAGATTCTGCTGATCCCAATAAGAAACTAACAATTGGTTTAGTTGGGTATCCAAATGTTGGCAAATCATCGACAATAAATGCTTTACTTGGAGAAAAACGAGTTTCAGTTTCATCAACTCCGGGAAAGACAAAGCATTTCCAAACTATTCATCTTTCACCTTCATTAGTATTATGTGATTGTCCCGGATTAGTATTCCCAAATTTTGCCACTACAAATGCTGATATGGTCTGCAATGGAGTGTTGCCGATAGATCAATTAAGGGAACATACTGGCCCTGTAGAATTGGTTGCACAACGAATACCAAAATCCTTTCTTGAAGTTATTTATGGCATCAAAATTTGCACCAAATCACCAGAAGAAGGTGGAAATGGTATACCAACAGCAGAAGAATTGTTGGTTGCTTATGCAGGTAAGGTTTGGTAAACCGCTCCAAGCCAATACAGGAAATCAATAATTTTTGTCGGAATTACAATTTGCATTGAGAGTTATACAAATTTGGCTGGATAAAATTCTTTAGTAACCACTAACACGGTCTTTTAATTTAGGTGCGAGAGGTTTCACGAAGTCGGGACACGGGAATCTTGACGAATCACGAGCAGCACGTTACATACTTAAAGATTATGTTAATGTAATTCGCCATTTCGAATTTGCTCTTTTTATTATTTTCTCAAGATTAAATTTCTTTTTGATTTTAGGGCAAACTTCCATTTTGTCATCCACCATTAGCTGAAATATCTCCGCAGGAATTCAACGCTGAATTACATAATTTGAAATTATATACAAAAAAGACGTTACCACCTTCATCCACTATAACACATGAGGACAATCTGTCAAAATCATCTACAGAAATAAATGTTAGTACAAAATCTCGAGCCTTTGATAAATCATTTTTCAGCAATCGAGCACAATTACCAAAAATTAAAGGGAAATATGCAGGTGAATTTAGCAGAGTCAAATTATATTCTATCCATTGTAAACTCAATGATGATGGAAAACTAAATGATGAAGGTGTATCACCATCTGTTTTAATAACCTCTGCTAAAAAACATCACAAAAAAGGGAAAAAGAACGCGAAGAATCGTGGTGCAAATGGTTACGATATTTAATCACAACCAGTTTTGGAATTTAAGTATTTTGGTAAACTTAATTTTAATTATGCAATCAAATTCACTAAATCAATTTTTAATATCTTTGTCATTTAAAACACTTCCAAATCTAGTATTAGGTTTTTTTTGCAAAATATTCTCTAATTGAAGGTGTAGATATCCCTCCTTCAATTGACTTTTTCCCTTTTCTGCCGTACATATTCTTTTTCGTACCTTTTGTACCTGTTTTTGTCTTAGTTGTAGTTATATCGTCTTTGTTAGCTGTATTTTCAAGGTCAGGCCAAGTCGGATTATCAACTTGGCTAAGGGAAATCATTCCTTTCTTATAAAGGATTTGTCTGGCAGGTTTCCAATGCCATCTTACAATCGAAGGATAAAAGCCGAAAAGATTAGGATACACATTCCTTTCTAGCCATAGCCTGGTTTTCTCATTAGGATAACCGGAACCATATTTGTACAAGTCAGGATCAGTTAAATTTTCTTCAATAAAACTCCAATCTCTTAAAATATGGTCTCGAGTTACTTTTGCGCAAATACTTGCTGCACTTACGATAGGAAACTTATCGTCAGCAGCTTTTTCAACAATTATTTCCAGTTGGGGAAATTGTGCTGCGAGTAAATTCCTATATTTTTCTGGTGGTCCAACCGTATCAACATAAATTTTTTTAATGTTTACTCCAGTAATTATGACATCACGTATTAGTTGTATAGTGGATGAGTGAGATTGTACGTTGAGATTAATTTTATCGCGTATAGTCATTGTTGAAATGTCTTGAGGTGACAAAGAACGTACTCCCCACCCAACATTATCTTGATTATTAATAATACGATGAAGTAATAAATCTCTTTTTTTTTCATCCAACTTTTTGCTGTCTTTATATTCCTCGTCTATCAATTCTTCATATTCGGAAATTGCACAATAAGTAACCCCAAAGCACATAGGACCGAGAACTGGTCCTCGACCAGCCTCGTCTACGCCAAGAACGCAGGGTTTCTGTGTTTCCAATAGTATTGTTGGTGTTGGAGAGTGATACGTGTATGATTCAGTCATGGGTCCAATTTTAACCGAAGGTGCTATAAACTTGTTTTTGTCTTCCATTTTGTGACTTTTTTCGCGTAAGCTCACTAGAAAGTTTTTTTGAACCCGAGCTGTGAATATTTTGTTTGTTATGTTTGTTATTTTGCGAAATTTGCTTTCAATTAGAAAAGAATACGTAAATAAATACATACGAATTACAGTATTAATTATTGATACGTGACAAATTCGCGTATTTATCATTGATAATTTATTTTGACAATGTATTCAAATAGGTATAAACATCCAGCCAAAAAAAAATTACTATTAGTTGTACGCATTTTTTCAGGGCCGGAATTATTATAGTGTCAGTCAGTTACTAAAACAGGAAATAAAATTCTGGCAAACATTATCAAATTTTGTTTAAAAAAGGAAAGATTTACATGATTATTTTGGCCTATTCCCTATGAAAAGTATTTGTACTTAAAATATTAATTTGTGATATATCTATATTATACTTAAAATCTATCTAAAATCTATCTAAAATATACTTTTAATATACTTGTATTTTGCCCAAATACTTAAATTATATTTAAATTAATTTAAATACATTATAACAATATTTTAAGTATATAAAATATACTTATATTATACTTAAATTTTGATTAAGAATATTATAAGGATATTTTTAAGTATATAAAAAACATACTTACATTATACTTAAAATCTAATTTAAGTATATTTTAAGTATAATTTAAGTATTTGGATAAAATACAAGTACATTAAAAGTATCTTTTAAATACATTTTAGATATATTTTAAGTATAATATAAGTATATCACAAATTAAAATTAATACTTATTTTAAATATGTTTTAATAATATTATGGGTATATTTTAAGTATAAATACTTTTCATATGAATTTTACGTATTCTCTTTTTCTACCAATTTTAGTATTTTTTGGGATCCTATCACAAGACCCCATTAGCATGTATCAAAAAGATTTACTGGCTAAAGCTATTCATTACAGTCAAACTGTTAAAGCTTATTATAATAAGCTTTCAGTTCCTACCATTTTTATTTACTATAACGAATATTTACAAAAACAAGAAATTTCTTTATAGTGAACTTTATATTAATACAAAAAAAAGTATTTTGGGTTTAAAGCATTAAAATTTTCAATTATATATATTTCATTAATAGATTTTAAACAATAAATTATTTCAGCTTTTTATTCTTTTTATTAATAATTCTAATTTTCTAAATCTTACAAGTGGTAATAGCCAAAAATTACAATTTGGCCAGAATTATAAAATGCTGATTTATAATTTTAACCCAGTATTGACACATAACATCATATGATAAATATGACTTACATGATTTGTTATAAGTCATTTGTTATTTGGCAATACTTATAACTTATGACTTTTGTCATAAGATTCATAATTTTGGCTGACATTATAAATTTGGCCAGAATTGTAATTATTATATGATGATTGATGAGATCAATTTTTAAAATGGATTTTATTATTTAGAAATACCAGCCAGAATTATAAATCACGTGATTTTGATATGACTAAATAATAAAATGACTTATATGTCATATAGTCATATAATAAAATCATATTTTAAAATTATATGACCTTATTATGTGCTAACATTACAATATACTGAAAGTCACAACAAATTTATATCTGTGTATTTTTGAACTAGCTGATTCATTTGACTATATAAAATACTTATAAAATTGATGTACCTATATCTGGAAAGTTAGTTAAACTTAATATATCTTTCTAAAAATTCGTGTATATGCATCAATATGTTTCAAATTAAGAAATTTTAAAAATTACATAATTGACATTATATTAATTTATGATTAGCCAAAAATCAAATTATATGATTAATACTTTATTATAATTCTGGCTAAAATTATTAATTAATTGGAATTAAGATTTTTGTTTTAAAATCTTTTAATGTTAACTAAAATTAAGCTTATACTTCAGTTAAAATCATAATAACTGGTTAAAATTATATGTTTTAAATCTGAAGATTATGTATGAAATAATTGGACTTTGCAAATTAATACTCTTGATAGGACCCCGGATATCTAATATATAGGTCATAAGAGATCTGCATGAATTTATGGGTATTTTGCTAC
>JADRCO010000369.1:0-35770 GCA_021464525.1 Rhizophagus sp. LPA8_4_AMF | reverse complement strand
GTCTCATTGAGACGAATCGAATGGTGGTAGTTTCATCTTTCTACGATCACTGGCTGATGAGCAATTCAACAAAATGTCAAAAATTGGCATTTTAATATTTCTTGATTCATGTTTACTGCGCTAAATAACATTTTGTTGAATATCTTAGCATCTAGTAATTGTAAAAAGATGATTAATAGCTCGTTGGAATCGTCTAAGTGAGACGAATCGAATGGTGGTAAGATCATCTCTCTACGATCAATATTGACAGAGTTATCACTCAAAACCTATTTAATAATTTTTATTTTCAGAAATTGATCTAGTGATTGGATTTCGATAATCTTACTATCATTAGATTCGTCTCATTACGATGAATCGAATGGTGATAAGATCATCTTTCTACGATCAATATTGACAGAGTTACTACTCAAAATCTTTTAATAATTTTTAATTTTGGAAATTGATCTAGTGATTGAATTTCAATGATCTTACTACCATTAGATTCATCTCGTTATGACGAATCGAATGGTGGTAAGATCATCTTTCTATGATCAATATTGGCGGAGTTATGATATGATAACGTTTTAGGTCAAAAATTATGTTAATTTTTGGCCAGAATTATGATTTATATATATAAGAAATTTTTTATATAGTCACACCTTTTTATAGTAATCACGGAAAATAGCTTGTCCTAAATGTGTAATTATAGAGAGAATAGACTGTATTCAAAAAGAAATTAAAACAGCTCCAATCACACTATAATGACCAAATATTTGAAGTGAAAATAAATAGCATGACCAAGTATTTGAAGTAGAAGTAAAATTAATCTCATAACTGCGGGATAATAGAAATCACGTGCTAACAGCCAATTCTTTATTGCAGTAAGATTTTATAGGTAATACAAATATTACAAATCATTAAACTATTTTGTACATTCATTAAACTATATATATACTATACAATCTGATCCTAAGCCACTTCAGGCTGTTTCTTTCTTGTAACAGTTCGCGCTTGATACTAAAATAACTTTTAGTATGTCTCATAACTTACCTAACTTTAATAATAACGGAACTGAAGTTATTGGTAATAATGAACAAGTTGACGACATTAATGACTTTGACTCAAACATCTGATTCACCACTGGTGAAATGCAAAAGTTACCTACAAAGATTTTTAAAGATAATGTTTTCACACTAAGTATCCGTAAAACTATCCTCTAAACAGAACCTAGAAACAAGAATATCTCCTTTAACCCACCCATTATGGATAAAAAATTGTGGACCAACATGCTCTGAAATGCAAAAGATTATGATATCACTCTTCATAGAGCAGTTTACCAGTTCTCAGCTGTTATCAGGCTCATTGATAATGCACTTCAACTGGTTTATGTGTCTAAATCACAAGATAATTCTGAGAAACAATATGAAGTATAGGTACAACTAGAATAGACTGTCCTTAATGCCAGAGCACTGACGTTAGACTCCTTATCATTTGTCAACAATTTACACCAAGAACACGCCATTAAGGCTACAATTTCTCCAACTTATCATAAATCTCTTGATAAAGAGGAAGTTTTTGTTAAAGAACTCTATCAAACCATTAAAAATAAAAATGAATCAAACAAATTCCTTAATGATATGCTTAGCAGTGGAAAAAAGCAAACAAAATTTTAAACAAAACCAACCATCAAGTATTAATTACAAATTGCCCTAAAGTCACCTGGTTATAACGGAAAAGGTCGTTATAACAATTCTTGGAAGAATAAACAATAATAACAGTTGGAAAACTCATACAAGGGTGACCAAAACCGATTCCCAGAGTTAGATCAAATAATTATTTTCATACAGATTGCAGGACAACTATAACATTACAAGCAACGATGGATCCAGAACTTCAGCAAGTCTTAGATTACTGATATTGTTTCTAAAGGTTATTCCCCAGAATGGCAAAGTCAACCACCCTTACAAGTTACCCCTATCTCATACAGAAGTTACAAAGACACAGAACTATCTGTTTTTGAGCAAGAAATACAGAAATTATTAGATTTAAGAGCTATACAGAAATTGGATCTATAAATCTCTTATTTCACATCAAATGTCTTTATGGTACCAAAAAAGACTGGAGATCTCAGACCAATAATCAATTTAAGAAAACTCAACTGCTATGTATCTTATAACCATTTCAAAATGGAAAGTATGGATTTAGTAAAATTAATAATAAAACGTGGCGATTATATGGTTTTCATAGATCTCAATCAGGCCTTTTATCATATTCCACTGGTAGAATCTCAACAGCATTTTTTCGCTTTCAATTTCTGGGAAAAGCGATATTATTTCACATGTCTCCCCTTTGGCTTGATGACGAGTTCAAGAATCTTCACAAAAGTTCTCAAACCGATTATCAAGTTGGTAAGAGTAAAGGGAATACAACTAGTGGCTTACCTCAACAACATCCTTATCATGGTTTCTTCCTGAATAGAAGCATTAATACAGATGAATTGGCTAATCAACCAATTACAGTTATATAGATTTACAATAAACGCAAAAAAGTCTTGCTTAATATCTTGTCAAAGGATAGACTATCTAGAGTTTCAGATAGACTCAAAAATGATGACATTAAAACTCCCTAAACAGAAAGTTTACGATTTAATTCGAGAATATCGAAAGGCAAAACTGTTAAAAATATTACTGATCAGAAAACTAGCTTCCCTTATAGGCAAAATAATATCAATAACCAATGCAGTATTCCTGGCAAGACTGTATTCACAAGCTCTTTTACGCAACAAGAATGAAGCTCTAAAGCACTCAGGCTGAAACGAAACAGTAAGGTTATCTCAGGAGAGTCTTCGTCAGTTAGAATGGTGGATACAGGAATTACCCTTTTAGAACAGGAAAAGCTTGATTTTGAAGATACCGACTTTGACAGTATTCATAAATGCGTTGAACAGCAGATGGAGCACAACATATAACAACACGACCATTCACAGAAATTAGAACTAACAAGAACAATAACTTCACATAAATTATTTAGAACTGAAGGCAATTTTCTTTGCCTTACTTACCTTCAAACAGCTGAAAGATCAAACTGTTTTCATCTGAACTGACAATATGACATGTGTGACTTATATAAACTATCAAAAAAGCACAACGTTAGCCAGTTTATCAAAAATTACAAAGGATCTGTGGAATTTATGCTTATGATGAAAAGTAAATCATTGTGCGGAACACATCTTAGAAACTATGAACGTAATCACAGATCAAGCATCTTAATTGAAGAAAGACAAGAACAATTGGATGCTCCATCTAACAATATTTTCACAGATTTATAAGATATAGAGTCCTTTCCAGATCGATCTATTTGCGACCAGAATAAACACATAACTTCTGAGATACTATTCTTGGACCATGGATCTGTTCGCAGAGGCTATAGGTGCCTTTCATCAGGATTGGAGGAAGAAGTATCTGTGGGCCAATTCCACTTGAATATTGATACCTCGAATTCTGGTAAAAGTGATAAGAGAAAAAGCGTCTTTAACGATTCTAGTCCCTTACTGGAAATCAGCTCTGTGGTTTCCACTATTGATCAATCTTCTGGTAGCATCTCTGATAATTCTCAAGTAACAGGATATGTTTTTACTGACACACCCTCACCAATAACACCCTATACAGAACTCAAAATGGAAATATTCATGTGCAACATAAAAAGGCTTTTTGAAAAAATCTCTCAATTTACTCATATTAACGTTAGATAAAAACTCTTCATAAATGATGTCTTCAAATCTGAGGACATGGATTTTTTGATGTGAACTCCACTCATGTGATCCCTGTAAACAAGATTTGTGATTTTTTTGTGGATATGTTAGCAAAGGAATTATCATTCAATACTATTGCTGGTTATTGAACAGCGATTTCAGAAATTCATGAACACATCAAGGGTATACCTATTGGTTCCTATCCAGATATCTCACAAATAATGCATGCAATCCACTCCAAAAGATCACCTCCAACCAAATCAGATGATCTGATCGACATCACACCATTATTGGATTATATTCAAGGATTAGGCAAAAATGATACTATATTTATACGCAATTTGTCAATAAAGACTGCTTTTTTATTGGTATTGGTCACTGCTAGTAGACCATCTGATATTAAGAGAATGGATCTTACCACTATAAAAGTAACCTGTTCATCTATTACTATAGACTGCATCAAACCTAAAAAATATAATATTGCCAAAGCTTATTCGTTAACTACAAATAAATTAACTTCTAAACGGATATATATAAGACTTTATGACAACAATGAATACCTTTGTCCTTACAATGCAGTGGTCACTTTGATTAACCATACACAATTATAGAGAGATTTTGTTAATAAGAAAAAAATCACTATTTTTAATCACCAAAGAACCATATCATATACATCCGCTATTTCAGACATTATTGCAAATTGGATAAAATCAATCATCCAAAAGTCTTCTCTGACATTATCAGCAAAAGACATGTGAACACTCTCAGCTTTCTTTTTACAAAACGCAGGAGCTAATTTAGCATCGATCTTAGCCTTAAGCAATTGGTCTAGCAATACTATTTACCAAGTACCAACGTTTTTACCAACGGGGTATTAAACTTATGTTAAAAAGAAACTGCACTACTTCTTTGATATTGGACAAAGCTAATATTATTCATTAATTGTTGTCTTTACAGTAACACATGATTTCTATCATCCCGCAGTTATGAGATTAATTTTATCGAATGTACGAGTTTACGAAGTGCATTCGTAAATTAATAAATAATAAAGGACAATAGAAATCACGTTATACCCATCCCAGTATATTTTTACTTAATTAGGTAGTTTTTTTCCACTCTTGCTTTATGTCAGTTTATGATTTACATGGCCTGAAGTGGCTTAGGATCAGATTGTATAGTATATATATAGTTTAATGGTTGTACAAAATAGTTTAATGATTTGTAATATTTGTATTACCTGTAAAATCTTGCTGCAATAAAGAATTGGCCGTTAACACGTAATTTTTATTGTTTCTTGTTATTCATTAATTTATGAATGCACTTCGTAAACTCGTACATTTGATAAAATGGCTAAGCTTTCTAGTTGTATCACATTCTGCATAAATTTCATGACCAAATTCTTTTATTTACTCTCTGTTATAGCAATTAACTTTTCATACATGACATCCATAATTTTTTTAATTGTGCAAACAATACAACCTATTGCTTTATTACCATCTATTTTAAATTAAGGTCTAGGACTCTATGTTGATCCTTTTTTTTGTGATTCTTCTGGTAATGTAAATGAAAGTATACAATATAGAAATAATATACTTACAATCTTACAGCTTCATTACTGCCTGTTGTTAAACCTATAATCAGAGTTGAGAAGTGTACTGTACTGTACCAGTACAGTTATTACAATACATATTATACTGTACTGATAATATAAAAAAAATTTGTATAAATTAGATTTACTAGATATTGAAAAATCATAAAAATTATTTTTAATCTTATTATATAAAATAGTATAATATGATATAAAATAGTACAATGTACTGTATATACTGTATTGTACTAAAATTTTGCTTAGTATACTGTACTTTTCTAACCCTGCCTATAATACTCATTATGCGGTTTATTTCAATTATACACTGCTCCAGCTTTTTATTATTATTTTCTAATCTTACAGGCTCTGATACAAATAGATGAAAATACTGCAAAGTTTTTCTTTGTTATATTGAAAAAGGCATTCCTGTAATCTATTCCTTTTCTAAAATTTTATAGCTGTCTCACTAATGAAGCTCCAAACCCTCCTCTTTACACAAGAAATCTATAAGCTTCTTTGTTTTATATTTTCAAATACCTCAGCTAATGTGAGAGCATTTTTTTTCTTCTGTTGCAGTGACAATTAGTGAAAGTGAAAGACTGGCATATCAGTTTCGCAAGTTATTATTTTATCAATTTTTATCGCATGGCGCATATTACACATGGCTATGTTTGATGCGATATAAATATTTTTTTCTTACGTCAGTTCTCGCATCAAATATTTAACTTTTCCTTCACCTATTTCTTTATTTTTACATTTTGCTTTTTTAGAAACCTATGATATATTATATAAATACCATCTTTTTTTTATTTATTTTAATATTTTTATCACATATATTATGATAATTAATAAACACCAATATTTTTACATTCCTTTGAAATTTAAAAGTAAGTTTTAACAAGTATTAAAGTATTTATATATTAATTTTAGGCATTTTTTTTATAAACTTGTACATTTTTAGTTAGGGCATATAATTATTATTCTTTATCAAGTAGAGAATTTTTAAAATAAAAAAGCGAAGATTTTTTATTTCAAAAATATATTAAGTACAAAATTTTTATATTGTTTACAGTATTACTATTTATAAAGTGTAATTTAATGTTCTTGCGCAGGTCAGTTGGATCTTTGATGGCGTCTTCTGTTAGTGAGGTTCAATATTCAGTCTTTCTTGTACAGTACAGAATGGAATACCAATTAGTTGCTGTTTGTATAAGAAATCCCTCAAGCAGAGATTTCGGGATATCAGTTAGCAATGGAAAAAATATTTTTATGATTTTTTATCTCCCGCAGAAGCTAATGCTTCAAGGGAAGAGAAATCATGCTGGAACAAAATCTCACCTGTTGTGACGATATCATAAACATACTCATACTCTGAGTTGAAGGTCTCGTCTGCCTTCCGTTTTCTCTTGAACATATCTAAGTTCATCACCAGGTTTCACACTTCCACCACCGGGTTTCACCCATCCACCACCGAGTTTCACCCATCCACCACCGAGGTTCACCCATCCACCACCGAGTTTCACCCATCCACCACCGGGTTTCACCCACCGCCAGGTTTCACCTTTCCAAGTTCCACCTAATGGCTTCCAAGTTCCACCTAATGGTTTCCAAGCTCCACCTAATGGCTTCCAAGTTCCACCTAATGGTTTCCAAGTTCCACCTAATGGCTTCCAAGTTCCACCTAATGGTTTTCAAGTTCCGCCTAATGGCTTCCAAGTTCCACCTAATGGCTTCCAAGTTCCACCTAATGGCTTCCAAGCTCCGCCTAATGGTTTCCAAGCTCCACCCAATGGTTTTCAAGCTCCGCCTAACGATTTCCAAGCTTTACCCAACGAGTTTCAATTTCCAACTAAATTGTCGAAGGATCCTAAAAGTACATAAAGTTCAACCTATTATCCGAAGTAGAAACGTAAAACCTATTTGTAACCAGTCACCAGCAAAATCACATGTACAGAAACTGAGCTCTTGAATCTTGCCAATTTGCACTGTCACCAGTCTATTATACCGTAGTAACTTTAGATGAAGAATAAAGTGATTTACCTTTATACCGTAAACGAACAAATGTGAAAATGTACATAGTCTAAAAAAAGCAAAGAGGAATAAGAATAAAGCGAAGAATTATTTTTATACCGTAGTAAATTTAGACAAAGAAATGCAAGAGAAGTACTGCACATAGTCTAAAAAGAGGAATAAGTCGAAGGCTTTTTCTATACGTGGTAAATCTAGACGAAGAAATGCAAGAAAAGGTGAGTGTATAGTCTAAAAAACGCAAAGACTTACCTTTATACTATAGTAAAGAAACGCGTAAAAAGGTAAGCGTATGGTCCAAAAAACAGAGAGGAATAACTGATAAGACGCGTAAAGATTTTTTTTTTAAAAAAATCATTTCTTATGTTACACAATACAGATGTCACATAAAAATTATTTTGTTGAATGCGAGATTTTTTCATTAATCACTTACCTGAGCAATAAGTGCGCCAATGAACAAACGTACGTTTTCTTCGATTAAAAGCAATGTTATTCGCGATTTTTTCGAGGCTAAAATAGGAAGAAGCTATGATAATAACAGAATAAAGTTTTGCCCTGTATGGTTTTCCTTTTACCCTTCTAATAAATCTAGGGCAAATAAAGGATTTTGCCAAGCTTTTGATGCTACTACTGATAGGACGTGTGGTTTGGGGTGCCGGATAAAGCATGTCAAACCCAAGTTTGTTGCTGCAATTCCTATTTAAAATCCATTCCTATATACTCACCTTTGATCGATGAATTCATGATTAATTTGGCCACTTATTTTACCGAACGTAGTCTCGATCTTAAGCGCCCTGTTGAAGGAGGCATGTTTTACATTATGCACAGAATTGGTAAGTATATAGATGAAACACATAAAGATTTATAGTCTAATGACAATTAACTTAATTAGATATGCAAAATCATCCGGAACTTTATAAATTTGGTCTCAATATTGGTAATGAAATTGTGATTTGAAGATCAGTTCGCTTCGAAACTTGCCCTTACGGTTTCTTGTATCTCACAACATGAAGAAGGCCCTTGCAACGCGATTTTGCAGAAGGGTATGTTACTCCTACCAGAAAACTATTGGCTAGATCGCGAGTTGAATTTAAATGCAATTGTAATAGCAATCATATCGAGTATTATGATGATATGGCATTAATGGAAGTTTAATATAACATATATATATTACATTAAAAATTTATAAAGAAAATATATAAATAAACTTATAAATTATAGCCAATATATTCTATATAAAATATGTATAAAAAATTGGATCTTTTAATTATTAGTATATTAGTGTATTAAATATATTTGTGGAAGTTACCTAACAGCTAATATTTAATGTAATTAAGTATTTAAAAATTATTTTATTAAATAAAAACATTGATTTTTTTTTTGCTTTTTATCTACTTTTTTATTAGATGCAAATTATTCTAAAAATTGTTAGAAAATTAGATCCTTTAATTATTAATATATTACATATATATAGAAGTTACATAAATATATCTATTTTATGTAATTTAATATTTTAGATATATTCGGAAAATTCTTGCATGTGTAATGGAAGGTACATAACCAATCCCTCCTTCAGGACTAGTAGACCTTTATGCAAGAAATGTCAAAAAAGATCTCTTAATGCTTGAAAATAAGGTTATACAATCACTACTATAGCGAAGACTTCAAGATCCAGCCTGTGATTAATAAATTACTCTCGCATGCACATCATATATATATATATCAGATATATATAAGCGCAAATATAAGAGAAGAAAAAGAATGGGAAGGAAAAAGAGGATGAAAAGGGTGGTGATTCGGCATTGATGACCCGAATCTATGCACACATTCAAAAGATTAGGCCAAAGAATTAAAACGGTTTGTGAAAAGTAAATATTGAGTTATATCCTAACCTTACTCGGTGTTGATGATCCTCCTTCATTTTGTTCGTATCCTGTGAACTCAGAAAGTAATCTCTTGCGAGCATTCTTGAGTGATAAGAAGATACGTAAATAAACAAAATACAATTTGTGTTATCTATATCAATCACAAACCTCGGCTTCTTCGGCTGTTTCCTCGGCCATGTTTTCTTTTCTAGCTCGTTTTCTCTGATCTCCCAACAATTGTTCTCCGACATGTTCATTCTCGTTCGAATACATCTCATGTTTTTTCGTGTCGACTTTCTGAAATCTGAGCCTGTTATACGTCAGTACGTTTAAATCGCAACGAAATTGATCAAGAAAAACCATCTCAAAGGATTTTTGTAGCCTACCTTATACCTTGTTTCGATAACTTAAGTCCAATCGGGTTTGTCTTCGACTACCTGCATGTTTCAAAATTTTGAAGAACTGTTATAATATGCTTTCTTAGTGATTAGCTTATCAGTCAAGTTACAAGTTCGCATATGGTGGAGATGAGGGCGATACCTAACTACCGCAATCAGGGCGAAACCTGACTAGATCTTCCGACAACAATACTAGGGCGAGGGCGATACCTAACTACCCGCAACCAGGGCGAAACTGACGCGAATGCCCTAAAAAAAACGGAAAAATGGTTAAAGAAGAATACTTTCCTTATCTTGGTTGCCGAATGAAAGCGCTTTGTCCACGCACCATCCAGTACTAGAGAGTTATTTGATTTAGGAGTTAATCTTGCTACGTAGTCTCGGTTCAAATTAATAAGTTCCGATAAAGATGGAATAGCGTTTTTCGAGAAATAATCATGCATTTATTAATTAATTTGGATTATTACCTTCTGGTTGCATTGATGAAGAACTCACAATTACTTTTTGATTTTCTTGATTAATTTGTTCTTTGTTTCTTCTAGTATAATTTCGCTTTATAGGTTCTCTTGGACCTTCTTTGTTAATTGGCTTTTGAGATTCCTCGCTTTATTACTTCTAGTAGAATATTTACTTTAAAAAAAAAATGTCAGAAAGCAAAAGAATGGAAGAAAAAAAGTTTTAAGAAAGGTATCCTATATAACCTTTTCATTATTTTATTTAACACCAAGTTTTGATTTGTTTATTATATTTTAATGTACGGGCTTTGATTAGTTTTTACATTCTATTATTACCAATAATAATTCCAATTTAAATACAAAATAAAAAATCCATAAACTATTTCTACTATGCTGCTTTTTCATCTACTTCAGCACTTTCTGCATCTGGTGCTGACGCTGGTGCACCACCAGACCTTTTCTTTGACACGCCAGAAACAATATCATCAACTCGTAGGAGCAGGCATGCGGACTAAAATAAAAATATATATATATATACTTATTAGCTTTGATTATTTAACCTGTCCCATAAGCATATAATATTTATACCTCAATTGCTGTCTTAATGGTTTGAACTTTTACAGCATTTGGCTCCCAAATACCATATTCATGCATGTCGACAACTGTACCGGCTTCTCCATCAATACCCCACGAATGATTTCCCGTAGCATGTTTAGCCTATACAAGAGAAATTTTATGTGTTATCTTATTATAATTAAGAAAATTGTTATATCAACAAATCGAAAATTACCCTCAATTCTGTTAAAACTTTAATAGGATTTCCACCACAATTTTGAATCAAAGTCCTTGGAATAACCTCCATGGCTTCTGCAACTGCCTTATAAGGCCATTGTTCTATTCCCACTAATTTTTTTGAGTTTTCAGCTAGTTTCACACTTATAGCCATCTCCGAAGCTCCCCCTCCAGGAACTAATGATGGGTTAAAGAATACATTCCTAGAAACACACATGGCATCTTGAAGATTACGTTCTATTTCATTGAGAATATCTTTAGATGGACCACGAAGCAGGATTGTACATGCCTTCGGATTTTTGCATTTTGTGAGAAAAGTAAAATATCTATAAATAAAAAAGTAAGTCCTTAATAAAAAAGAACATACATATTCTTTAAAAAAAAAAAAGTGAAGTAATTTGTTTATGCTCACTCGTCACCGATCTTTTCAATGGAGAATGAGCCACACCCTGTGCCAACATCTTCCTCTTTTAAATCATCTAAACGATTCACTATAGTAGCACCCACAGCACGAGCAATACGATTATTATCAGTTTTACGAACACGGCGAATAGCAGAAATATTTGCCTTTGACAAATAATGTTGTGCAAGATCTATCAAAATAGCATAATTGGTTACTATCAATATAGATATCCATTGTAAAAAAAAGGCTTTTGATAACTTACCAGAAACACCTTTTTCTGTGAATACAAGGTCAGGTTTAACTGAAATTATTGCATCACACATCTCCTTTATTTGTTCTTCTTCAATCTGTAATAGTCTATTCCAATGATTTTCATCCATAACCTCTGCTGATGTTTGAGATTCTCCTTTTTTATATTCCAATGGGCAATCCAAAAGAACTATACGAGGATTTTCAATACGACGGCGCATGTTAGAATGAGTAACATCTTTATTCAGCATAACACCATCCAGTACTTTGGAATCTTCGATTTCCCCACCAGGAACCTTGAAGTAATAAAGGAAGAAAAAAAAATTAAAAAAAAAAGAACTCTAGCACCATTATATGATCAATATTTTGAGTACCTTTTCAACTCGAGCATATCTTTTTATATCAATTTCGCGTTTTCCATCGTCATCTTTAGATACTGTTCTAACAGCATCTAAAGCCAATTTACACATTAAATCACTCCAACGACTCGCAAATTTTGTACCAATAGAACTTTTAACTAAATTGAACATTTCATCTTGGTTTTCAACATCTAACGGTTTTGAAATTTCACCAATTATTTTAATAGCATCTTCAAGAGCCCTTTTAAAAGCTGATATAATGACGATTGGATGGATATTTTGTTCAAGGTAAGGTAATGCTTGTGCAAGCATTTCTCCGGCTATTCGAATAATATAAGTACCGTAAACAAAAAAAAAAAATAAACATATAACAAAAATATAAAAATGATTTATTGATTAAACTTTTATTTACCCAAAATTATAACACTAGTAGTACCATCTCCAACTTCTTCATCCTGTGTTCGGCTCAACTCAATCATACTCTTTGCTGCTGGATGCGCTACTTCAACTTCACGAAGAATAGCGTTACCATCATTTGTGAGTACAATTCCACCCATTGGATCAAGAAGCATTTTGAGCATAGAACGAGGTCCAAGACAGGTACGAATAACGTCGGCAACGGTCTATATAGAACAACAAACATTATCACGCAACTCATAATTTTATCAAAATTCTAACAGCCTGACAAACGTACCTTAGCAGCTGTGATATTGGATATTTGAGCTTTTCTCCCAACTTCCCGTTCCACATTAGTATCTGTAATTATATATTAAAAACGTTATCATTGATTCTCTTTTTATTCGTAATATTTAAATTATAGATTTTCATACTCATAACAATCACTGGTGCCTGCATTTTTGTTGATTCAAATTAACAAGTGGATATGATGAGAAATAAAAGTTAAAATTTTTGTCGAGAATTTGTTTTGATGTAAGAAGATCTAAAATTTTTTATCACGTTTATCACTTAAGAAATCTCACGTGATAATGTGATCGTGGCTTGTATCGCTTTTGATACAGCTTTGTAAAAAAGGTATATGTATAATTTAGTTTGACAAGGTATTTTTATAATGAACAGCGGCTTAAACAATTTTCATGTTTTATAGACTACAAATTTAACAATTTTATGTCTGTATAAAGGTTAATTGTAAAAAAAGCGCGTAATTTTCACCTTTATTGTAAAAATCAAGGTTGATACTAGTTTCTAACTTGTCAATTTATTTCAACTACATTTAGAAAATCAAAAGAAATTTATATTTTTTTTTGAATAATGTTAAGAAATATTATTCAATACGTGTTAAATTCTCTGTCTGACTTTGATGATCTAAACACAAACACTATTGGGTATGTAAGATCTTAAATGATCGAGCGAAAATTAATACTATTATTCATGGTTTAATTCGGCGATAGTATAGTTACTTCTAGATGAGAGATTTTTTTTTTATATTTTTGTGTTCAATACAGAGTCTGCAGTATCGACAAATTCAGAAATTTTATTTACAATGCAATTTTTACCTTATTATATTACTTTCAATTATCGATTCAACATTATTGACTAAGCGTTACTACTACATTATCTACATGAAAACGGAAATAATATTTTATTAATCATTTTTAAGTCACAAGAGCGGATATTTGGACATGAAAAATTATTACAACCTTTACTTATAAATCACTTTTAAAAAATATAAAAATACTTAATTTACGATATCTTAAAATATTTCTTTATTTAAAAAGAATAACAATTTACTTCAATCATTATAATATCCACAATATCTGTTGCTTTTTTTTCCTCCTTCAGATAGGATAATATCTCGTATAGAAATATACCAAAAATCAATTTTTTGCATAATTATTCAGATAAAAAAGAACAATTATCGATAGAAAGTACTAATGATTAACAACGTAGCACTTAAATATTTAATGCTCAATGACATCTACTTCTTCCATATCAATATCTACGGCCGATGACATAATGCTTCCAATATTCTCCGAAAGTACAGAATCTACCTCGGACCAAGTTTCTTCTGATGCAATTGACTTAGCAATAAAGTGAGAATTATTTACCGGATATGAATGTTGCTGATGATAACCAGTTGAATGATTACTATGTTCAAGTATTGAAGATGGATTTGTTTTAGAATCTGCAAGAACATCAGAATTTTGATTTATTATAGAAGGATCAGGAGTTTGCTGTTGATGAGTGATATGTGATAAATGTTGAGAAAGGATTGTGTGAGCTGCTACATCTGAGAATTTATTTCTGGGTTGATCATTTTCATCACTAGAAACAGTTTTGACAGAAATAACAGATTGTGGTGAATTGGAATTTACTGGTAATGTTCCTTCGGTCAATACCGGTTTATAATTCACAATAATTTCACTAGCTGAAGTTTCGGAGGAACTGATAGAACTCTTACGTTGAGTGGTAAGAGGTGATATTTCACTATCCGTATTTGAGCTGGATTGTGAATTAATACTTTGCAAATGTAGTTTTCTCTGTTGAATTTCTTGCTCCTTTTCATATAAAATGCGTTCTTCATCAACCAATTGCTTCTTTTTACGTTCAACCTCTTGTTCCAAAGCGGTTAGGTATGAATACTTATCTAACAACTCTTGTTCTTCCTCTTCCTAAATATTTGAACGTAATTTTTAATTAAAATATTGATCAAACAGAAAAAGTACATTGCTTCTCATTAAAATCAGAATAATCATTTTATTAGTTTAAACTTACATTTCTACCATTTTTATCATTTTTCGCTCTTCTCCTTCTCAACCCATTTTTTTCAGACTCTATAATAGAATCTTCATCATCGCTTCGATAACCTTCACGACCCCGTGTATTGTGAAGCAAAATAGGTTCTTCTGAAAATTCTTTGTAAATAATGTAAGCGCTATAAGCCACAACAGCAGTTCCTACCACTAAAGTAGCTACAAAATATGGGTGCATCATACTGGGCAACAGTAAATCCCTTAAAAAATTATTTATTACAGTATAAAATCGTAAAAATACGTTTTTTTACGTACAAAGTTGCAAATTAAAAGAATAATAAATAAGAGAACAAATGGACTATGTTCGATATTATATATACATATATATTTGTATTAAAAGGACTAATCACATGATTCCAAGAATTCTGGGCATCTGACTAATCCGACTAATCCGTGCGACAATCGAACCTCGTATAAACACTTCAGTCATGTGGTACGTAAATCACGAACCTAGAGAAATATGTTTCTCTAGTGTGATTTGACCGATAACCCATATTAACATATTTTCTTCAAAAGGTCTATTACACTACCTACAAACGTCTGGGCATCGTAATTCATACACAATATTTAATATTAACTTTTATCATAATAAATATCTAAGGTGTGAAGATGCTGCACCTGTGCATTATTATTATTGAGATATCCTATGATACCTTGGTGCACTGTTCTCTCATGTTGCAAAATCCTTTCCGATTCATTGGCTATATTATTAAAGTATGTAACTACACGAGGTGCAACTGGTGTTGGGACAGTTGGGTCAGCATTCACATATACCTGGATCCCATTCAGATTGGCAAGAATAGCTTGCCGATTGCCTAGGACCATGAAATTAGTGAAGCAATCGATTAAACAAAGCAGATCAAGTGAAATTGCACAAGCATTCAAAATTGGTAGCAATTTTTATTTTTTAACATCTGGATCTCAAATTTTCAATTGACTAAGAAACCAAAGAAATCAAGAAGCGATTTGTCACTCGCTTTATGTACACATAATTACCGTCCAGCGCCGGATTTCCACTTTAAAGATCCGAACAATTTTTGGTTTATTTTTTTTTCACATCTCGAGATTCTGCTAATGGAAAGGAATATTTATGTGAATAAAAGGCCCCTGAATATACTGTATATATAAAACACTCCTAATACAAAACAAGTACTACGGAATTCTTCTTGAGTTGTTTCAAGAAAGGCAAGACCAGAAATTTTCTCCTTACGAAGAATTTTAATATCATTATTATCGAGTTTCAAGTTTTCTTTTTCAAATATTCGACAAACTCTTCTGTAGTAAAATCCTTAATAACGTCTGACACATTATTCAAGAAGAAACTTCTTCCGTTATTGAGCTTGGAGAAGGAGGTATAGAGGGTTGTGAAAACATGGTTTTTATAGGTCTATGTTGTGCTTGCAAATAAAATTTGTACCTGACTGCAGTTACAGGTAATATTTTTTTGCTTCCGAAGATGCGTTCAGAGATAGTGATGAGATTTTTTTTAATTAAGATGTGGTACGGTGGTGTTAGATCACCATCAAAAAATCTCGGGCACGTGATCCATAGTTGATTGGTTGATCTTGTGTAACATTTCGGAAAAATAAATACATCGCGAAAAAATTCAATAGTTAAATATCTTAAAAAAGACAATGGAAATAAGAGGATTTTAGGGGTTATAGTGGGTTTGTTAAAGGATAGGGCATCAGCTAGTGAAGAACCGCAAATAAGAAATGTCGTGTAGAAGAGATAATCAAGAAAAAATAGGTGGTGTAAGTCTGCAGTAATTAGCATAGAAACGTCATGTATTACGGGCTAAGACCTGATCCTTTGTATTTAATTTTTCTCTGTATTAATAAAATTCGTCTTTACATTTGTCACACATCATTGAATAATTCACATTTTGTATGAAAAAATTTATTATTAAGCATGCAACCTGAGATTGATTCATCAGAACAAGGAGTTAAGCTTTTGGTTAAGAAAGCCGAACTCGAAGTTGAGAATATCAGGCTTAAAGCTGAGAATGCTGAGCTACCAAAGTCGCTCACAGAAGAATATGCCGAAAATGAAGCGGATATAGCAAAACTTAAAATTGGTTTACAATATCCAATCCTTTTTGAGCGTATTGAGGTTACAATTCATAGACTTAAGGTTAGGAATGCAAAAATAAGACCAATTATAAAAGAATATACGAAAGAATCAGAATCTAAGAAAAATTGCAAATTCTAGACCAGATGCATCCAGTTAGCTAAGGAAATACTTAATGAGGAACCTATAATCGAATATCAACCTCCTTTCCTGAATGGATTAGAGCTTGATGCTTTCTTTCAAAAATATCAAATTGCATTGGAAGTGCAAGGGGCTCAGCATCGGCTTCATAGCACTAATTGGTATAAAGATGTCAAAAAACTTGAGGACATCATTAATCGTGATCGGCAAAAGAGATCTAGCAGAACAAGACAAGCTGTGTTAGAAGCAATTCATTATACAATTTCTGCGCATCAGCCATAACAATAGAGTTATAATATATGTTAATATGTGTGTTGTGTTGTATCAGATCTGCAAAATACCATTCCAGTTATTGTATAAAAAAGAACAACGTGAGAATTTTTTTAATTTTGTTGTGTGAAGTGAACGGAATGTGAGAGAGTCCCCCACTAATTAATAAATAATTAATCCTTTTATTTTTACATAATCTAATAATAATTTTCAAACAATTTTCTTTTAATCCTTTTTTTTAAAAAAAAAATTATATTACAAAATTTATTATAATTATTACATTATTAATTATAGTAAAAAAAATTCACTTCTAAATTGGTATATTCTGATACTAATTGAAGAATTTCACCATTAATTTTTATTTAATCACTTTCATCTATTTTGATACAAATAAAAAATGTTAACCTATTAATTAATAAAACATTACAAAAGATAAAGCAATCAATTACCTTCATATTGAGCGCAAAAATCAATATTATTAGATCCTAATATGAAATAAAACCAAAATTTATATTAATAAAAGTAAAGTAATAAATTTATTGTCATATATAAGAGCTTTAATCACCTGAGTGACTTATTTCAAATGAATCATCATTATTATTAGCGTTTGATGGTTCTAAAAGATGTTTAAAATCTAAAAGTCTACTTATATAAATTGCTTGAGGATGTGTAGTATATGAGTGAATATCAATGGATGGTGTCGCTAAAGGAGGCAACTGTTCATTATTTCTATCTGCTTCCCTAATTTGCTCATTGTATTGTAAATCAGTAAATAATTCTTTTAATTTCTTTGCATTAAGACGCTTTAAAGGATCTGGATCCCAACATTGCTGAATTATATTTAAAATTAGCTGAGGAATTTTATAGTTAGAATTTGGTCTTAATCCTTTACAAATTTTAATAGCTAATGACCCATCATGAGCGATATCTTGATAAGGAGGCAATCCTGTACAAATTTCATATGCAACAATTCCGAATCCATAAACGTCACTTGCTTGAGTATATCCCTCCCCTCTCAAAACTTCAGGAGCAACATAAGGTAATACTCCATAAATATTTTTATCTGATATTTCATTTGCTGGTTTACATAATCCCAAATCAGCTATAAAAGAGTAAAGACTTCCATCGGGTTGACTTTTATTTAATATATTGCCGCAATGAAAATCGCGATGGATTAAACCTTTTTCGTGAATTGACTTAAGACCAACCGCAATAGTGAACAAATTAAATACCTTAACACTCCAATTTAATGAGTTAAAATTAACATTTAAATGTTGCCTTAAATTACCAAATTCTGCATATTCCATCACCATCATGAAGTTATTTTTTTTCGGATCTTTAGTAATACCATAGCATCGAACTATGCATTGTGCTGAATCCTTTACCGAAATGATATGTGATTCAATCTGAAAGAAAAAGTTATAATCATGAATAACAAATAGTTTAGAAAGGTTAATATTATTAAAAATTATGAATAACTTACCTCTTTTAAAAATTCGGCTGTAATATCTTGGGAATTATACAAACACTTTAAAGCAACTGGACAATTTGGATGCTTATATATTTCTCCTCTATTCCATTGATTATTTTTAGAATCCCAATTCCAAATAGGCCCATCTTTCCAAATTGCCTTATAAGTAATTCCAAAACCTCCTTCGGCTAAATATTCAATATCTTCAAATTCATCATATTCAATCCACTCTAATAATGCATGCCGAGACTCAGCTTCTAATTGTGTTCTTTGAATAAACTTATCAACATCGTGATTTCCACTAGTCCAATTTTTGAAATTTTGTTGAAAATTACATATTCGACACCAATCATTATTATTTTTAGGCTGTTTGCATTTTTCACATAAACCACATCGTTCATAATATTCTTTTAATTTTTCATCCAATATTAGTTTATTAACTAACGATTCTTGTTCTTCAGTTAAATCCTTATAGACGAAATCTTTTATCTGCTCATAAACATCATCACTGATCCGATTTTTTATTCGCTCAAATACATCATCACCGGGTTCTTCTTCCATGTCGGAAGAAAAAAATTTTTATGATAAAGATCGGCATGGCGTTTTTCAATTTAGCCAATCATCACGTACCGGAAGTACAACCGGTCTTCCGCAAATTTTTAAAACTGATAGTCGATGGGAAATAGGTACTATTGATACGGATGAGATTAAGATAACTCATTGTGATGCAGATGAGATAGAGAAGTTCCGTTGTGGGTTATTGCTTTAAGGTGAAGGATTCAATAGCGGATTATTATTCGAAGAGATGTAATGATACCGTCAAAAATTCTTTAGAGGATTATCACCAAAATATATGTCCATTATATTAGAGTTTAATCCTATTCCCTAAAATTAGTTATTACTCATTATTTTTCAAAATTATATAAAAATAATATGGCAAAAGGCTTATATACTATATTACCGGTTAAATTATAATTTATATTGCAAATTGAAATTGTATAATTTAGTGTAGATTCGATTACGATTAGTTTGTATATCAGCTTTCCGACATTCACAAATCATAATTCCCAAAATTCATTTATTATGTTATACCAATTCGATAAGTATTATTATTATAATAATAAAAATATTAATTTTTGCGAAGTATTTAAAAATCTTTACATATTAATAAAATTATTTAATTATTGCTTAATTTTTGCAATGAATAAAAAAAAAATATTAATTTTTACAATACATACATTAATTCTTGCGAAATATTTAAGTAACAACCATTTATTTATTTATTTAACATTACGACAAATTAGCGTGTCTACATACATGTATTTACTATTTGATGGTTTATGTTGGTACTATTTACGTTTTATGTAACATATTTTATTATACATTTTGTAAAGACAGTTTTACTGTAATAATGAACAAGCTAGACATTATATGATTAAAATAAGTCATATTATACATACAGTATACATAGAGTGCATTTTTTATAGAGATGCTTTTTTTTTCTTAACTTTTTCTCTTTTTTTTCTCTCCTCAGCTAGATTAATCAAAATTTTGATACTAAGTAAAATAAATAAATAAATAGAAAATAAATAAGTATAAAAATTCACCTTCTTTGCAAATGGTGTATCTTTCATTTATTAAATGTATTATATACCGATAGATATGTTGCAGTTGGTTTAATGTTTTTTACAAATTCCTGTTTATGTTTGTTTTTCTACAAATTGGGCAATGATGCTTTTTTTTACGACAGTAGGAGCCATTTTATTATTGATTATTAAAAAAAGAATAGAGGAGAAAAAATCGATAAGAATTTTTCTAATGAACTTTTTTAATTGTATATATATTATAAATTGAATTTATTTATCATTGTTTTCAAATTAGTGTGACCTGATCATGTAAAATTGATTTTAAATCATTTTCTGTATGATTTTAATAATTATGATTTTTTTAGCAAATGATTTATTATAGAGTGAAACAAAATTATAAAAAGCGCAATATTCAATCAATAATGGCAGATAATTAAATATTCTTTAATAAAGTCAAAAATTTTAAAAAATGATTTGTCATTTATTTACAAATATGTAAATCAATCAAATTTATGAGTTAAAAACTATATCAATATACATACGCCTATCATTATTAGTTAAAAAAGGTAAAGTTTGGAACCGTGATATAAATAAGTGGAGTCACTGTGATTTTCACAGAAAAACTATTACACATACTAATATACAAGCGAAGTTTAATTATATAAACTGATCCGCAACAAAGGTATATATATATATATATGTACAGTATGTTATATTCTTCTTTCTTTAATCACTTTTCAATAAAATCTAAAACTAAAAAAATGTCAAAACAAGAAGAAATTGATGATGGTAAATTTTCAGGTTCTTCAAGTTCTTCAGTTGAATTGGAATATAATTTGGAAGGTTTAAAAAAAATCGCTTCGAAAGTATTTGGTAAATCTTGTATTTCTGTAAATAAACTTGGAGAAGGTGGATTTCATAAAGTTTTCATATTAAAAATGGAAGATGATAGTGAATATATTGGAAGAATTGCATTTCCAGAATATCCATATTGGAAAACGGAAAGTGAAGTTGCAGTTATGAAATATATTAAGGAAAGAACTTCAATTAGAGTACCAGAAGTTTATCATTACGACAGTAATAAAGAAAACCTTGTTGGACAAGAATATATTATTATGGAAAAACTACCTGGTATATCATTATATAAAGCCTGGGATAATTATGATATAAATCAAAAGAAAGAAGTACTTTTACAAGTAATTGAAATACAATGTATACTTAAAAATCAAAAATTTTCAAAAATCGGAGGAATTTTTTATGATAATAATTTAAAAGAATTTACAGTAGGTCAAGCTATAGAAGATATTTTTTTTAGAGGAAAAAGATTTGGATTAAAAAATGTTAATCGTGGACCTTTTGATAATACTTATGATTATATTATTGCAGCTATTGACAAAGAAATTGCTTATAATAAGGAATATTTTAATGAAGAAGAACAAGAAAAATGGATACCAGTTTATGAAGAATTATTATCTTTAGTACCAAAATATTTTAATAATAATAATGATAATGATATTTTTGTATTAAATCATGGTGATTTTTATTATACAAATATTATAGTTGATGGTACTAAAATTATTGGTATAGTTGATTGGGAATGTTCGGGCTCTTATCCAATAGAATGTCTTTGTACTTATCCTGATTGGATAACAGAAAATCCTTCTGATCATTCACTTAAAGATTTTTGGACTGAAGAAATGAGAAATCGGGATCCTGAATTTATTAGAATAATGTATGATATGAACGAATCTAAAAGTACAATTTATGATTTCGCTTTTAATTTTTTTAATTTTTATGCTGAAACGGGTAAAATTTTATATTCACTTGAAAATTTACGAAAAAATGTATCTTAAAAATATAATCACTTATTATGAAAGATTATTCTGAAAAAAAAAAATTTAATAATAGTAATTTTTACTTTATATTATTTTTGTATTAAAAAAGGTATGTTTTACGTTCTGACTTGGAATGAATATAAAATATGTTATGCGGGTCATGTTAACACCGCATGGTGGGGTCAAGAACGACACATTTGTATTTAAAGAACTCATATATCGACGTGTTACACCTATCCTAAGATTTCATTGGGCATACACGCGGCGATACATAATTTTATATACTATTAAAAAAAAAGTTGTCAATTTAGACTTATTTATAAATATTATAAATAAAAAAAAAAAAATATCTTTGATTCCAGTATCCAATGGAATTGTTGCAAGTCTTTTTCTGCCTTCCCAACGAATTTTTCGCAGATTTATATGATTATTTTGAATGCCAAAGTTATTTGACATTCAGTAATAAACCGATTAGCATTATTAATTCTCGAATTGCTTTCGAGGTTTGTGATTAATAATATATTGCAAATGAAAAATTGCCACTGAATTATGTTACAATACAATTTACAGACAGCCATTTCACTGACATGAAATTAACCGACGGCATTTTGTTGACTTTCATTTTACCAACATGAAAATTCACCTACTCCATTTCACTGAAAATGCCATTTTACCGACATGTAAAATTACTCGACTTGCGAAAACTTATTAACAGCGCCTCACTCCTTAATTTCAAGTGCCGAAATGTAGTTCATTACAAAATGCATTAATAAGGCAAGCTTATATATTATCAATGTAATCATTCTTTTATAATCTTTCTCTATTTTTTTTTAATACGGTTAGAATTTAGAAACAAAAAAAATTATATCATTGAAAATTTCCTTGCTTTCTTATTAATACTGTAAAATGAATCAAAGGCAAAATTTCACGATACTATGTCAATCTGTCGGCAAACGGCTTGTCAGCAAAATAGGGATTCGTTAAAATGGTTTCGAAAAAATGTGATGTCGGCGAAGGTAAGTAGGCAAAATGACATCGGTAAATTTTATGTCGGTGAAACAGGTTACAGGTGTCGGTATTATTTGTTGTTTCATTCTCATCTGTGAGTTCACTACTATCATCTGATTCATCCAATAAGAGCCGTGAAATTTCACATGCAGAAAGAATAAGAAACAGGAATTATAAATAATAAACCAACAAAACAATTATGCTTTTTACTAGCTAAATTTTTATATTGATCACCTTCGTCATTATCAATTATTTCAACACGAGCAATTAGTTGTTATTGAAGACTCGGTTTAATTATCAATTTGGAGATAACTTGCTAATTCTATTGCTTCACTATATCCAATGCGAATTGCTTCTTTAAAAAAGTACCATCAATATTAAGTACATAATCTTTCTATAATAATAATATCATTATTCTCCAAATACGAAAATATTTTTAAATCTAATTTAATGTCTTAACTCCAGCTGATGTTCGATTAATAATCAGTCGTTTTTGGGGTTATATAAAATTCATAGAAGTTAAAATCAATCAATAATGCAAATAATGCATTACTGAATATCAAAACTTTGAAATAGAGATAATACTGCGTTGCACATTATACTATTTTGTTGAATGAATTTGACCACAATCTCTCCATATTTTAAGTAAAAAAAATGCACGCATAATCATATGTATTCTCGCTTTGCGATCAATCTTTCGCTTAGATATGCACCTATTTGCAAAATTTGCGATTAATAAACAAAAATGAAAAGAAATGTATTTAAAATTATAATAACTCACCGAAGTAAATAAAAGCCCGAAGGAATAGTTAAATTTTTTTGAGTAAAACATTCTATATGCTGCAGCATCACCTTCGTCAAGCACATCACGTTTTAATAAGGTATGTTTTTAGCATGTTTAGGATCTTGAACACGAACTAATGGTCTCCATTTATGATCCGACGCTTTAAAATGCACATTATAAAATGGACGGATGGACCATTAAAACTTCGTGTTTGAGCATTAAATTCTGATCGTACTCCATCAGATCCAATGCTATGAATATTGATGTTACTTTGATGTGCAAAATTTAATACAAGATGTTCTGCAAACTGCAATTACAGTATATCATTAAGCTTACTATGATATCTTTTACACATACTTTCACGAAAAAAATTATTATACTGAAAGATCATAAATCGGATTACAACATTATTTAGATCCTAAAAAATTCAATTGCTACCAGTTAGATTCTTCTCATTCTCTCAATCTAAATGAGCTCAATATTATAAAAAACCAATCACTGGAAGGCAATTTATTTAAATTTTTAAATTGTACTTCAAAATCTATAAAACTACATTCAGCCAATAGAAATTTTAATTCCGGCCAAATTTATAAAACAAAAACCCTAATTCTGGTCAAAATTACCATAATTCCGGCCCAAATTATAATAATTTTTGACCGAAACTCAAATTGTAAAAATTATAAACAAAAAAAGAATAAAAATATATGATACTAAAATCCAAAAATTCAATTTTTATTAATAAAGATAAAAATATTATAATACTATTGAATTGCAAAAATATTCTATTTTAAAAATTGCAAAAAAAAGAATTATTTAAAACAATTTGAAAAATATTTTTACAGAACTTTTTTAAAGTATCCTTAAAAAAGTATTACAAAAAAGTAAAATTCTATTCTTCTAAAAATTTTAACCTTACTGTACAATTAAAAGTATTTTAACATTTAATTCTAGTAATTTTTATTTTTAAAGGTAAATTTCAAAAGAATTATTTTCTGTATTATATTAGAATTATTTTTAAATTATAATAATATTAAAATTGAATATAATAAAAGAAATATCCTTTAGTATTAAATAATCATTGTAAAAATTTCTATAATTTATTGCATTTAAATATTTATTTTAATAAGCTATTATATATTTTTAAGAAATTCAAAAATATTTTAATAATTTTATTAAATTTGATAATAAAATTTACAAGTTAATATATAGTTTAAATGTAAAAATTTAAAAAGAATTTTAGAAAAGATTTTATTTACAATTAACTTATTTAATTCAAAATAATTGGTTGAATTATTTTAAAAGAAATTATATAATTAAATAGTTAAAAAAATTTTAACAAGATTTTATAATAGTAATATAATATTATAAATTTAAGAGTTATTTTTTTTATTTTGCAGTGCATTTACAAATATATTAATACAGGAAATAGTAATCTAATATATAAAGTAAAAATAAAAACTACACTTTAGGGCAGTGACACATATTACGTAATATTTAATTTAATATAAACTTACCTTTCCTCTCCCCCTTGTCAGATTTAACAGCCAATCAAATTATTATATTATAAATATATGATTTTATTAAGTGTAACGTAAGATTTTGACTATCCCTCTCCCCCCTTTAATAATTATGTAATATGTGTCACTTCTCTTATTAACATAAAAAATTTGTAAACTATTCATCATCCTATTAAAATCCATCTGTACACTGTCAATTAGCTTATTATTCTACACAAGTAAATTATATATAAAATGGATTTTCTTAGATAAATTATCCTTGCAGTCTGTGAAAATTTGAGAGGTATTAATAAAAAAATTAAAATATATTATTAATATTTTTTATTATTAAAATCTAATTTCTTTTTTTTCAAAACCTTTTTTATTTAAAAAATTTTAATAACTAATTCTATTGTAAGAATAATTTGAATTTTTTAATAATTTCATTTATTTAATATAGAATCAAATAAAATTTAAATATTAGTTTATTATAACTTTTATTTAAAATTAAAACTAATTTTTATATATATTATCTAATACTGTATATAGTATTCTAAATTTTATACAAAAATCTAATATCTAGAAGTATTTTATAAAAACTATATTTTACATCTTTTATAATATCCAATTGGTATTTTATCAAGATTAAACTTAAATTACTAGAATTTATCTAGTAAAATACTTAGGTCTTATAAAGTAGATATACTATCTAGTGGTATGTTCAAAGAAAAATACTACTATACAGTACTATATGGTAATATATGTTTAATAATAATTTATTTCAAAATTTTTTTTTGTTATAAAAAAGTAATAAAAAATCTATAGTATAAGTAATTTAATAAACTAAAACAATTCAACAATATTGATTTTTTGCTTTAATTATTCTGACAGTTCATTTATAGATTAAAAAAATATAATAATAGTTATGATATTGTTATAGTATTGTACAATAAAAGGTAAACATTCCACATCTTTTTATTTTCAGATTCTTTATTAAATATTCCATATCTTTTATTTAACATTTCACATCTTTTTATTTCCAGATCCTTTATTAAATATTCCCACATCTTTTATTTAACATTCCACATCTTTTTGTTAAATATTTCACATCTTTTTTATCAACTATTCTATATCTTTTTATTTTAAATAATTAAATAAAAACGTAATTTTTAATTTTTAATTTAAATCTTTTTTTAGTTCATAACTTTTAAGCCATTTAGCTAATATATAGAAACAATGCCCATTGTGATAAATTAGTATAATCGATAATCTATAAATATTATGCATAATATACGTTTTATGTCAACCTATTTTGATTCTAAGTTAAAAATAATAAAAATGTAACGTTTCATTATTTTCTAGAAAAAAAAGAAAAGTTTCACATATTCTAGAAAAATAATATTTACTTTTTAAATTGTTTAAGGATAGATTGAAAAATAACTACTTACGGTTTTACCAAAATATTTCATCATAATCTAAATTATTTGGGATTGGTTTACCAATATTACAATAACGTACTAGAATATTCTACGAATACCAATTCTATTTCGAGATTAATTAATTTAGTAAACATGATATTTCCATATTAGATGGGACAAAGAGATACTCCACTTTCGTCAACATTACTAAAACATTTTTTGTGCTTCTAGAATATTTACCAGTTTTAGTAAAAGAAGAAAAAAGGAAAAAAAAAAAAAATCTTTTTGCGGAGGAAGCCCGGTAATTGTAAGATCGTAAAGAATCGTAAGTTGGTAAGTCGGTAAAGTAAAAAATTAACTTTTTACCTAGGAAATGCAAAATAAAAATGTTTATTTTACTTGCATAAATCTTCTATTTTGTTTCTTACATATTTAGAAGTTAATTTGATTATATTTTAACAGGCGATAAAAATAAAATACAGTACGTGCTACAAATAATGAAAATAATAAATAAGTACATAGGATTAATAAATTCAATTTCATTTTTTAAAAAATAACAAATAAGTTTCTAAATGAAGACATGTGGATTGATAAGGATTACTTTACCAGGTATTAAAAATATCATGCTTTAGAAAAAAAGGAATTAATTTGACCAATAAAGTATTTTTTTAAAAAGGATGTTACTAATAATATGATACTATACGTTGAAACAAACAAAACGTTGAAATATAAAAGGAGTAAAAAAAAAATTAAACATTTTTCGTAGTATAATTTCCGTTTTTGAACAAAAATTATTCTTTAACGGTTTTCCAGTTTTTCTGAGCTTTTCCATGAAGAATAAAAATATTTGTTAAGCTGTGACAAATGTAACACTACAAAAGTAAAAGAGTACAACTTTTCTTTTTTTGATTTTTATTTTCACAAGGATTTCAAATTAGGTTAGATTCCCGGAATTCTGAACTGCGGTTGTTAAAGGTTTGTTAACAAAGAGGCTTGAAAATTAATAAATTAATAAGGAAATGTTATCCATGCGTGTTCCATAACGAAGTTTCTCTGTGGCTTGTTCGATGGAATATAATAACATTAAATCATTGGTTGTACACTACATTACAAAAGAAATTTCATATGGTTTGCCACACTTCAAGCCACAGAGCCACAAACAAAAAATTTTTCCATAAATATGCATACAGATTTGCTTTGACTGACCATCATCAAATTCAAACAAACTTGAAAAAAAAAAAAATTTTGAAACAAATAAATTGAGAAATATTATAAAGAAACGCAGCAAAAATTTTAGAAATTCTTATCCTGCGCCTCATTTGAAAAAATTATATAAACACCTATTTTTTTCTTTTTTTTATTCTTCCTTGACTAGAACGTCCTCAATACTTTTGGATTAAAAATTTCTTTTCAAGATAATAATAAAAAATTATTATCATATCATACTTTTCGAAAGATTTTAAATTAATTCTTACATCTTTTTTTTAACATCCGACGCTTTTTTACGAAAAAATTTATTTTTTTTAATAAAAACACTATAAATATATATAAATATAAAATATATTTTATATTTAATATCAATTCTTTTATTATTTTTATTTCGTTTATAAAAAAAAAAAACGATTTTTTTTTTCACGATAAATTCTCGAACTTGGCGTTTAAAAACCATTTAATAATATATACAACCGATCTATTTATTCGATACATAATCTATATAAACATCACATATATTCTTTACGTAACTTCGTATTCGCAAACACAAAAAAATTATGGCATCAACTACTCAAACCGAATTATCTATTCAATCCCCTGCCGCAAACCAACCAGTTAGAAGACAACCAAGAGGTTCAATCAATCGTAGAGCTTGTCAAAAATGTAGACATTTGAAAATTAAATGCGACGGAGACGCTGAACGTAACATTTCTTGTACTAATTGTGATTATGGAACTTGCGTTTATGATAAAAGTCCAAGAAAGAATCGACAAGTTGAAAAACTTAACTCAAAAGTAGAAAATTTAGAAAAGATCTTAATGGAAACTCAAGAAAATTTGAAGATTATTAATGATAATTGTGTCAAAAAAGCCGAAGATAATGAAATTCTTAAATTAGAAAAACAAGTATTGAATTTACTTTTTGATTGTCATACCCACTTCGTTGATCATTCCATAATTTTTAATCAACTTCGACAAGTTATTAATGAAAGTAGAATTTGGTATATTTTATTACAAGTAGTTCAAGCATTGCTCATAAAATTATCACAAAATGATGTTAATAGCACAAATAGCATTATAGCAACATTAAAAACCATAGCAGAATCCTGTATTAATTATTGTAACCCAGAAGATACATTTAATCCAATTCCACAAAATATCATCGAAGAAATGAATATTTCAAATAATCAATTATTTAACGCAACTCCAACTGTAACAACCGGGTTGGAAAATTTAGCTTTACATTCTCCCGGATCTGATGCCGGCTCCGAAATCAATTTAAATATTCCTGATTTTAAACTTGACATAGCTACCTCCCCTCTCTTGGCACCAACCCCAACAAATATCAATATCAATTCTCCTCATTTGACCCCCCCAATGGAAGAAGTTGCCTATTTTAGCGGAAGTGATTATGGCAGCTCTCCCGTACAAACTTCTAGCGATTTCCCTTACCAACATCAGTATTTGGATGATGGATTTTCTTTTTATTATGATGTCGATTCTTCATACGGTTCAAATTCATCTAACAATGGCCAATAATTTATTCATGCCACTGGTTGGCTAATAATAATAATAATAATAGTAGTAAAAAAAAAAAAAAAAAAAAAAATTAGTTTTTAAGCTTTTTAAGAATATGTTAACGTTAACCCTAAGAAAGTGTATAGTAAGTGGTGGCCACCAACAATTTTTTATGTTATTACCGAAGAAATTATCGAACATTTTATTTTATTTTATTTTATTTTTTTTATTTATTCATTTTATTCTTATATATATATTTCGGACTTTTTGGAAAATATCATTTTATTATTTATTTATTTTATATTATTTTAGTTTTTTTTTCGGATTTCCCATTTTGTACATATCTGATATATAGATTCGAATACCGTTATATTTCACTAAACATATAAGAATCGAACTATTTTCATTCTATATATATAGAATAAAATATAAGCGTACCTTCCTAATTATGTTTGCCTTTTTTATATAAGATTTTATTTTACTTCGATTATAATTTTTTAAATTTTCATATTTTTTTTTTAATATTAAAACGATAGAATGAAATGGTTTTCGATATCTTGTATATACTTGAAAAAAATAAAGAATATATTCTCGCTACTTTTTTGTATTATAAATCATCTTAAAGTGTTACGAATTTTTTTTTGGTTTTTTTTTTAAAAGTCTTTTCCTAAATCGTTAAAAAGTGTAATTCATCGGAAAATAATATTTTTATTTTTTGGCGGGAATTACTTTTGTTTACACAATTTTTTCAATTAGAATTATAATCTTCCATATTTGGTTATTTTCTAATTTATAAAGTAGGTGGCTTTATATTATATCCATTGACAATACCCGAATGTATCAAGTACAATACATTGATAATACATTGCATTCAAAAACATTTTAAGATGAAATCATTTAATTATTTTATTTTTATTCCAATCAATGTATGTTTATTTAATTACGCTATTTTTCCTTTTTTATTCAATTATTCTTTCAAAAATAAAACTTGGATCGAACCAAGAATTCATTCAATGTACAAATAGAGTTTACAAGTAAATTTACAAATTGCTTTCAAAGTGAACTGCGTAAATTTGAGCTGCTGCGTTTCACTTTACATAAGAACTTTCTTTTTTTTAAAAAAAAAAAAGGTAAAAATTTTTTTTTTAATGTTTCCTTATTCATTATATTCTAAAAAAAAAAGAAATCTACCAAGAAAAGATTCTCCTCATAAATTTACTTATCTGTTATTACCAAGAATTTTATAAAAAATGATCAGCAAAATATATAAATATCCCAACCAAAAATAGTAACATTTTAATCATATTGCACGATAACAATAACCTTACTGCGGCCAATGAGATGCTGATACGCAGTATATTTCTTCTCCTAATAACATTTCCTTAATTATACGGTATGTGTCAATTAGACTGTGTCAATGAGTCAATGAGACTACTGCGGAAAAGAGATGTGTCTGGGTCGCTCTATTCAAGCCATAATGTGGCGTGGCTTATTATAATTGTCATTGTTACATTTTGCATTTTAACAATTTGCATACACTTTATCACGTGCACGTGAATAAATAAACGTCGATCCTATTCTATATGCACTAGCACGTGACAGCTTTACAATTGTGTTACATTTGAAATGCTATGACTAATTATTCTGTAATTGTCGCGTCGCGTTCATATTGCTTTATTATATTCAAAAGTGTTCCATTTGAATTATTGTCAGTAATCAAAGGTGAGTGACTTGGAAAATTGAATTTCCGTTCAAGGTATTATTATCGAAGAGGGTTAAAATTACCGTCCTTGTCCATTAAATTATTTATTTCTGTTTATAAAAATTTGTAGGCGATGAAATATTAGAAAAAGGTTGTGTACAGGGTTTCCTGCGGATTGTCCATTGTTGCTATATGAATTAAATGGTAACAACCCGAGGTTTCAAATTCAAATTTGTAGAAGAGTTTTTAGTTCTTACTGAAGGTTTGTGGAAATTTCATTTTCGTTTTTTACAACAAGTTCAGTAAGATTGTGTGAATGGTATTTTTGTTCTTTAATTGTTCCTAAATACAGTGTAAAATTTTTATAATTTAATTATCCTTTAAATAGAGACATACTTTTTGGTGGTTCTTTTTTTTCATATTCATTTCTTAAAAATTCCTGATGGTTTCCGTGTTTTTGATGTAGAAGGGCAAGGCCATTCCACTTCCTTCGGAAATCGAATAGGGAAGGATACTATATTCTTCTTCGGAGGAAATCGTATAGGGGAGAATATCGTCAGACCGAAATTCTAATTTATCATCCTTGCCTTTGTGAGAAACCGGTTAAGGAAAGGTATCAGAGGACCGTAAATATAATCTATTATCTTTGTTATTCCCTTCTAATTTATTATCCTCGGGCTCTTCAAATTCTTGTAAAACTTTCTATTTTGTTCGGTTCCCAATTTTGACTCACTAGTAAAGCTTTTTCCCTTTCAACCGCCTTTTTTTTTGATTTGGGTAGTTCTCCAAAAGTTTGTCAATTTGGAATAAATGGTTATGTGAAAAGCTGTTCCACCTTTTTATAGTTTAAATTAATTCTGGCTGAATCAATGTAATTAATTCATTTTTCGGGTTTATAAACGAACAGTCTAATGTCATCTGCTGAAGAGCCAGTAACTTCTTGATCTTGTTTGCTGGAAGTGCTCTTTGCTTCTTGATATAACTTAATAAATTGATTTTTATATACTGTTGATATTCTATTTATACTCGCGACTGATGGTAAATTTTTTGCTGTATGCAAACATCATCAGTTTCTATTTTGTTAATAATATCCTTTTTGATATGACATATAATCTAATTTTATAATAATCTGATATTGTAATTCTTTCAAATATAATTAATCATTAATCAAGCTAACCAATTAAAGGATTAAATAATTTTTTTTAAAAAAAAAATCCATGATTGATCGATTCATAAGTTGACCACTTGGATCATCAAGCTTTTCACTCAAAGAATTCAATAAAAGTATTGGCATAACCGATTTTAAAAATAATAAATTTATGTTCACTGTTCCACTGTCCGCCTGACAACGCGTATAAAGTGTATTCCAAAAATTATATTAGTCAATTAAGTTGGTACCATTTTGACCAAAACGAAAAGGAATTTATAATAAAATTTCCACTTCTTATATATTATAGAAGAAAGATAATTAATAGAAGAACTGTTCAAGGGAATTTTAAAAGGATCGTTCTACTTCTACACACACACGTTAAAGTAATAATTATACTTTCGTTCAATATATTTTTAATAAAGACAACAGATTAAAGTATTTAATAAAAAAGAAACGAATTAAAAATTTACAAGTTTAAGATTCTATAAAGATATAATTGAAAGTGATTATTATAATTTTTCTTTTAAAGAAACTACTAACAATAATTGAGATTTTTACTAGCATCACTAAAAAAATCCATATCTGAAGAATGTATCACAATATCAAATTAAAAAAGGGCTTATACTTGTATAAGATATATGCTATAAGAAGATACATGCTTATAAAAAGATATATACTATAACAAAGATATATGCTATAACAAAAATGTATGCTATAACAAAGATATATGCTATAACAAAGATAATATATATCTAATGTCTAAGACTGCTCCACCCATAGTCTTAAATCGCCATGTATTTCACCCGTTCACCTGCTCATACTCACCATACGTAAATATGAATCATCATCTAAAAAAATAATTCGTAATTAATAATAAATAATTTTTAGATTTGATTAATTGGTATAAATTTTACTTCACCTTCTTATACGATCCTGAAAAAGGCATTATTAAATTTGTATGCCAATTTCGCATAATGACATATGAATAAACGTCATTAAGTATTTTGACTTTGGCAGGTCCTTTTCATATTTTTTACTTTAGAATTCAGTCAAAAAATATTGTTAAAATAAAAATAACAAAGAACTCTTGTAATAACTAATAACTAACAAGCAGACAGTTTATATTAAAGGGAATATCTATTATAATTTGTGTATCATTAAGTTTAATCGGTTACTCTGAGAAAGATAATCTGGTAATTTACGAAATCAATTTTTCCGCGGTAAACCGCACTATGGGAAAAGGATTAAACCTACTAGCTAAGTTAAATCTTCTTGAACTAGCATCTTCACCTATTGGTTAGAATCAGCAGTCAGTTTCCATTCAATAGTTTATTGTAAAGCGTGACAAGAAATAGAAAAAAAATTATTTATATTTAAAAATAAATTTTTCCATTCTTTCTCAATTATTATTCCAATTTCTATGAAATCATTAATTGAGATAAACTGAAGAAGGCCCCGGGCTGTAGGTTCTCTTTTCTCTAGTTAAAAAATTTTGGTTGGTCTTCGATATTGTCTGCACCCTACCTTTTATATCAATGTCGATCAATTTTTAAGCCAATCAATTTTTTTGTAGTTATAAACAGATGATTTGGATTGTCCGAGATAAAATCAAATTCGTTCTTATTTATTATAAACTATAGTAAAACCAATAATCTCTGTCAAATACTTATTATTAGCATTTCATAAAATAAAATGGGTGGTCATCGTCCAGCTGCTTTAACACCAACTGCTGCTAGAACAGCAGAACTTATGGATGCTCGTACTGATTTCCGTAGAACATTTGAAAAAAGTCTTGGGTGTAAATAGTTTTCTTATAAGAATTCTTTACAAATAAGCCATATTTATATATTAAGATATTTTTTACTATTGTTATTTTTGTAGGGTTTAATTCTGTAAAATTAGAGGAGGGAGTTTATTTTCAAGCCCCTGATAATATTGCCCAACCAGATTCATTATATCAAAAATTCAAATATGTGTTAAAAGAAATCGTTGATAGTGAACCAGAATTGGCCGCACAGGTTACATCAGGTGAAAAAGAATTGGAAGTTTTAGAAGAACATCAGAAGGTATATACAATACATTAGATTTTGTTTTAATAAGAAGAGAAATCAAGAATTTTGAGTAATTTGTGTTAGATTATTATAATGGAAAGATTATGAATCTTAAGATTTATTCAACTTTTAAAATTAATCAAATTTACAATTAAACAATTAATTAGGTTAAAGATCTTCTTGGACCTCCACCACAAGTACCACAAGTTGAGGAAGTACCACAAGTTAAGGAGACCACAGAGAAAACATCTTGATCATCCATTTACTCAGATTTTCTATTGTATTTTTTTTTTAATTAAAGAAATTTATTTATTTTATTTATTTATTTTGGTTGGTTAAGATATTTTTTGTCTGTATTTTATTTATTAATTTGTATAATCATGTCAAGAGAAAAAAACCTTTTAATTTATTCAAATATTTCCAATGGGTATGAAAAAGTGAAAGTAATCTATTGTCTGTTAAAAATGTCAATAATGTAATCAGTTCTATGTTCTGATTCAATATAAGAAATTATATTTAATGCATTTAATGCAAAATTTTTTCTGTAAATATCATTTCAAAAAACCCGTTTAATTCAATTAAAAAACATATATATATAATTCGTACAGGATTGAGTAGTGATATGATTGAAGTTTATTGTTAATCTTATTGCTAATCCGTAATATCTAAATTCCATTATAGATAGTTTATATCAAAATAAATACAAGTAAATAAAAATTAAATAATATTAATATTTTTAAAATTTCTCACAGGACATCTGCTGGTCGGGTGGGATGGCACAAATAGAATAGTTTTATGTATTACGTATAATCTTTATTCTTAAAAACACATCTCCTTTATTGATTACATCTCATTGCACTTCGGGGTGGGCTTACAAATACGTAGTGTACTGAGATACATTTGTGTCCAATCCTTAGTATTAAAGCACAATCAATAAAATTATTAATATTCTAAAAAAAATTGCCAATTCTCTAAAGTAAATAATTATTATATAAATATTTAATAATTAAATGTAAAATCATATTATATATATATATTTTTTAAGAATATTTATAATTATACAGTATTTTATTAATTAATATGTTATTATTTATAAACTAATATATTGATATAAAAACATAAAAGTTAAATTATATATTTAGTAAATAATATAATTTTTGAATAACTAAATCTAAAGCAATAAATAATACGGTACTTAGTTTTTTTATTTTCATATATATATACTAATTTTATGGAATAATTAAATTTTACATTGTAAAATAAATTTTTTTAAAAAATATTATAGTAATATCAGTAAATATTTGGTTTTGCTAAAATTTATATATTAATCATCACAAAGTTAAACCGAATGGAGTCTTGTATTTACTAAACAGCAGTATTTAATAAGTATTAAAAATTTGTATTTATTAAGTATAAAAAAA